>JANHFO010002712.1:95234-106177 GCA_032468095.1 Pareas carinatus
AGGTTGACTCAGCCTTCCATCCTTCCGAGGTCGGTCAAATGAGGACCCAGATTGTTGGGGGCAATATGCTGATTTCTTTAAACCGCTTAGAGAGGACTATAAAGCACTTAGCTATTGCTAAGTGGTGAAAAGTTATTAAATTTGTTTATGTTTGCGTGGAAGACTGGAAGTTATTGGTTTTTTTAATTTCTCTTTATTATGTTCTTTCTTTTTCGTCTTTCTTTTTCTTTTTTCTTGCATTTTTTATTTTTTCCATTTTCCTCTATTTTTTCTAAGTGTATTAGTTTTCACTATTGTAATTAAAATTCTTAATAAAATTATATATTTTTAAAATACACTGACACAATAAACTGTGACATTTGCAATACATTCTATTGCAAAAGTTAGAAGTGATTTATATTGGTGTGGTATTAGCAGCTCAGATTCTTCGGGAATTCTGTTAATCCCAAATTAACTGCAAGTATCCAGAATTATTATTCAGCACTTTGCTCTGAACTTCTTTTCGAATAATTTACTGAAAGTGCAGCATTGACTTATTTATTTATTTATTTGTTTATTTAAAACAGATCTATGTTTCATTCTACAATGTTAACATATAAAGCAACCCAAATATTTGAAATACAATGTAACAAAAAAGCAATCAACAAAAACAGAAATTTAAAAATTACAGCAAACTAATCTTAAACTATATGAAACCCTTATTGTGTTCAGCCAATTATTTATATATATCTTTATCTCCACTCCATTTAAGAAAAATAAAAAGTGCTGCAATTTCAGTAGTCAGTGTTTTGGACATAGCTCTCTTGGTTACTCTTTGATAAATGAAATTTCATTATGTCTTATAATAAAGATGCAGTCCTGTGCATACTGGTATTTAGTTCAGAATACATATATATAAGGCTGCATTATCCAACAAAATAAATAACATATTATTCAAAATCCACCCTTCACTTAAATTGCCATCTGGAAAATGCCCATTTCCACCAAATGAGACAAATTTAACCTGACCACCATCAATGCTGTGTTTGATTCACGTTGTATTTCTGTCCCACCTCGACAGCTCTACCACTATGATTATGATTTGTAATGGAGTTCAAACTATCATTACTGATATTTAAAATAATTAGTCTTAGTAATTTAGCTTGAAAATCATCATGGTTTTCAGTGTTGAAAAGAGTTTGTTGATCAATTTTTGTTGTTGAAATAATAACATGCTTTATTAAGCTGGTAAATATTTTAAGGATAAGAGTATATATATTCTTTTATATATATTCTCTCTCTCTCTCTTTTCTCTTTTCCCTTAGATAGGAGACAACCAAAGCAACTTTTAATGCAAACTTTCTTTAGTTAATTAACTGGAAAGAAACTACTAAAAGTTGGGGTTTATGAGAAACTTTATAGTTCTATATATTGGTTTAATTTCGCCCACAACACTTCATTCATTGTACAATTGATCTGGCTATGGTTCAGTCAGCGTGGGATGGATGGTTAAGCATGAGTTAGCATTAGCCAGTCTGTCTCCTCTCTAACTTACCACAAAGAGCAACTTTTTTGAGAACTGTGGTACAAGCTGGCAATTCTAAGTGGATTTCTGTCCATCTTTATGCAGCTGATGTCCACGTTTTGATGAGAAATCGACTTCAACCTAGTCAGAATCTAGGTTGAAATTTAATTTCCTTCCTTCTTTCCTTCTTCCCTTCCTCCCTTCCTGCAGATTGTTTTACACATAAACACCGTATCCTGTTATTGTTTCATACTGTACCAACACCTTTATTTTCTTGTTTAAATATTATAGTACAAGATTTATTTCAGCATTGTTTTCTAGTTTATGAATATTGTATCAATAAACAAAATATTAAGATTGTTTGAATATTTATGCGCTTTACTTACAAATAAATAGAAAAGGATTTAAATCAAATATTTTTAAAAGGAAAAAGTTGGAAAAGAAATGCCAGATCTTTATTTTTACATTTTATTTATAGCATATTGCCATAATTGAAAACACATGTTGAGGTTTACACTCAATTGACTTACAAAGATCTCACATGGATTTTTTTTAAAAAAATCCCAGAAACTTAACTTTAGTATTTTTTAATTTTCATAAATACAGTATATAAAAATGTTTTGTCTGCTGTTGGCCTTATGTTGTGTATTCTTTCATGATGCCACATTTTTCAAACCGGGTCCAGAGTTTTTAATTGGCTTTTTAATTGTCCAAATTAATGTAAATTGGAATATATTCTCTATGCTTTCTAACTTTAGGAGCAAAGTCTTAGTTATTAGTTGAGAACCTGCTTTAGAACTGTAGAAAAATTAGTTTAACATACAGTGGCATATTGAATAATGGCTAATAAGCTTTCTTTTAAAATATTTTTGTAATTTCAAATAGGTGGCAGGTACCTGAGCCTAGTTATAGGTAGGTACCTCTAGAAGTACCATTATAAATGTCTTCAGTTTGGTATATGCTTGGCAGTCCATGGATTATTCACAAATGGCCGGAAAATGGGTGGGCTTATATGTAATAAATAAATAAATAAGCATTGCTGGTGGAGATACTTTATTTAGTAACATAATATCTTTCTGATATGGTAAGTTGTATGCCCTGAATTTTGGAGTTTTGTTTATTAGAAGGGTTGCTGATATAGAAATGTTTCAGATGATATAACTGAGCACTCCGCCATACAAAAGGCTGTCGTGTATCATGTAAAGCCATTGGTAACCATGGTTTATGGAACATGCCATAATTGGCGTAGAAATTAAAGAGAGATGAATGGGTGACTGTGGGCCTGGCTCTCTTGGCTCAACTCACCCAACAGGGTTATTGTGAGGAGAATAGGAGGAGGATAGGACTGTTAGATTACAGTATCACTGCCTTGAATTATGCTCCCTGCCTTGAATTATTTCTAAAAATAATAAAGGTGGGATAAATACATAAATAAAGATAAATAAATAACAAGCCTAAGTTCATTATGAACATTCGTTCTCCTTATCCAATTCGTGCAGATTTGTGTTCTTTCCTAATATTTGTTTTTTGTCATATTGTTTGTGATTGGACCTTATTTTTCAGAATCTCCTGATTTGTTGGAGTTCCCCCTGGATTTCCATTCATGGAAACTTTCTTACCTTTACCCATAGCTTTTTGAACTTATTTGAAAACTAGAATACTAATCCGATTACTTTCAGCTCTTCCTGCCTGCATTATGTTGAATTCCAGGATGTTGTAGTCACTGTATCCCAATATTTCTATAACTTCTTCTAATGAACAAACTTCTCTGTACTTTCATCCTCAATCTTTTGAACAAAGAAGTTCCCTGCTAGGCACATCAGTGATGGCTCTCCCATTTGCTGCAGAGTTTGATTCGCAGTTGATGTAGTTGAAATCTCCCATTATCAAAGAAATCTACTGAATGCAAATTAAAATATGTCACAGAAACAGTGAGTTTCTGAAGACTATTCTGACATAGCATATAGCTTATTTGCAGCCTGCAGGAATTCTCCTCAGAGTGAATTCCTTACTTCCTTCTTTTCTTCACATAAACAATTAACACCTGCACAAACTGAAAATAACGTTTAGCATATGACTTGGAGGCTGAACATCTGTGGTTAGATTTCTGGTTGCTTTGTATGTCATGAATTAAATAGATCAAAGGTTTGAGCACATGTTTTTAAAAAGAAATGTATTAAAAGAAATAAAAATAGAATTCATCACTTTGGTACCAAATTGCAAGCAGATGGCTCAAGGACCAGCTCTTCCATTTCTATGAGGGGTGTTCTGGAAGAAGCCTACGATATGTGAAACAGTTGTGACTTTGTAGAGGCAAAAAGATAGATCTAGACACTGTTTCTTGTGAATGCTTCAGGAGTAAGGCAAATTCCTCGCCTTTCTAGACTACCTTTGCATAGCACAAAGCTTAAAAGGATTGTTTTGTTGACCATAAGAAATGCTTTCAGACTAGCTGTGTTGACATTAAATATAATTTCTTTAATAATGCCTAAAAAAGTATGCCATGCTGATGAACACAGCCTTATGAATGACTAAAAATGGAAATAAGGACATTGTATTGGGTTTTTAAAACAGAAAAAAATCCCTTAGGAAACAATAAGAGTACACTGTTAGCTATTTTTAATTCCTCCAAAACCCAGGAGCTTTTACTTCAACAAAATGTTTATATTACTTTTAATAATGCTGAGGCACTGAGATAGTATTTTAATAAGAAAATGTTGTTTTTAACATTCCTTCCATTTAGGGGATATTTTCATTTATTTAAGCATTAAGAAATTGCTTGATTGCTTATTGGGAGGAGGCGGGTGTGTGTGTGTGTGTGTGAGGGTGATAGGTACTGCCATGTCATCTGCTTTGCAAAATCATGTTACAGATGTGCCAGCCTCTTATTTTAGCCTGACATCTAGGTACATGTACTGTGTTGCTCTTTCCTGGTTTTTGTTTTTGTTTTTTGCCTGCAAATTTATTACCAGTGTCAGCAAACAAAAATAAACAAAAAGGCAGAAATAAGTTGATGATTCTTCACAACTGAAAAACTAACCTTAAGATTAAAACAACAGTGTAAGCCTATACACAACTTAGCTTGTTGAGCCATGATGTAGGTACATTATGTAGATTTGACTGTCTTATTTTTACATTTTTCAATGCACCTTGAAACTGGTCATCAACAAAATGAACTGAAAAAGCAACAAGCCAACAAAGCAATGTTATAGTAATAGTCCTTGTCACATAATATTACGTAAGTAGCATTATAATATTAATAACACACATGCATGCACATATAAAACAGCACTAATTTTCAGGTAAGCTAATGGGCATTCGGTTGTGATTACATTTCTTCTATCTGGGCATATGAATGGCTGCTCTTCTGTTTATGTTTGACTACTGCACCAACTCATCTACCCTAGGCAATAGCAACATGAACATGAATGGTTCCTTAGGTTAAAAAAAGTTAATCAACATGAAGCAGCCTAGTTGCGGTAACTGGAAGAGGCATTAAAATTCCAAGTTTGTTTTCAAGAACAAAAATGATCTGTATTATTCAAAACAAAGTTCTTTACATATGTATTAAATGCTATTTTTAACTTGAATTGAGTAGATCAGCAGTTGGAAGGTGGAAAGTTTTGCACATCCTATGGTGGAATTAGTTGATAGTCGTGAACCTAATTCCTTTTATGCAGTAATTCTTAAAAACAAGTTGTTGCACATCCATATCTGTCAAAGAAAAGACTACCTATAACCAGGCTATTCATCTTTGTCAAGCAAGGGATTACACATTTTAAAATGGATAGCATGGAATCTACTGTTAGGGATTTATTTGTCTGGACTAATCTATCAAGGATGTAAATCTTGAGCAGTGGGCATGGGAAATATGACTGTATGTTTGACAAATAATGGAAGGAATTATTTTAACAGATGAAGACACAAAGTGAAATCTCAGATTCTATTACCTTGTACTGAGTATCTATATCATAATAGTATACAATTTTACTGAGGTATGGTAATATATTCTATGTTCAAGTTCCAGTCAGGTAAGTAATTTATATATTATTTCTTTTGTACTGTTAATATTTTGATTGGCTGGAATAGCTTTAGGTGTATGTAACCATCAATTTATCTTCATAACTAAGCCTTATCATACATACAGATGAAAATAAAATGAGAGTTACACTTTGCATGACATCTTTGCAGTTGTTAAGATGGCTGATGTATCTTTGTATCTTTGAACTGTCTTATTGTGAAACCTTAAAAAATATTGATCTGTGATGTAAGATTTCAGCTGCATGAATTGTAGCCTTTACTGATTTAAAATTGGGAACCAATTAACAATTTTGACATCATCAATCAATAATTTCGTGTTTCACTATAAACAGATTTTGCTGTACATGGAAAGCTTATGCAATTTGCCTGGCGTTATGATGTTTGTTACATGCTAAATCTTCCTTTGCTTACCTTTGCGCGAACTTAACCGATGCATTTAAAATGCATTATATTTTCCTTCTTGCTGCATTGTTTTTTCTCTTTTGTGTTGTAGGATCAGGATATTCACCAATAGAAGATGATGAAGATGTGTATGCACGCAATAGATATAAAGGTGAATGCTTTGCTTATATACTAATGAGGATCATCTGTTGCCAAGAGAGCTTTTTTCTTTTCCTGCTTGGAGCATGAAAGCTTAGGTCTGTACCAGCCAATTTTTGTACAATTTGTTTTATGATATGTTGTGAACAGCTTATTCAAATTTCATAGTAATTTCATAGGTCCATGCATACACATTTTAATTTTAGCCGTACATCACTGTTACTTAGTTTTAATCCGTATTTCTCCAATACAGTCTGCTTTGCAACTTTTGCAAGCTTTATGGACTTCTTAAGGGAGCTGAGTCTTGTATAGTATATAGTCTCATTAAAAAAAATATTGTATAGTGTGTCTAAAATATGGTAATTTGAACCTACAGATTAGTGCTCTAAAGGAACATTCTGGTTTGATTTTTCTATGTTCCATTTGTTTGTTTTCCTGACTTCAAGAGTCTTCTCCATGACTAAAATTGGGAATCGCTACAGAGTGCCATATGAGTAATGTGCTCATTAATCCAAGGGTTGTAGCAACAATGAAACCTGTTCATATATGGATACAGAGGTTTCTAGTGAGTTAGAAATGAAGAAAATCCCATTGTATAAAGCATACCACTGTACGTTCATTTCTGTAAATATATTCACAACAGTTTTAAAGCTGAGTACTCCAGTTTTTTTTTTTGGATGCTTACTATAACTTCTTTTTTACTAAATTATTCATTCAACTGGTAAACCATGTAAATTACTTGACCTACATTATGTGCTACAATATAGTATTAGCATTATCCATCAACATATCAAACTCACAAATTAGAACATGGTTTATAGAGTGCAGCTCTTAATGATTTATGCTCTTACTTCCATCAAATTTTAAAGTAACTGATGCAATCATTTATATATTTTGTAGAGCTTCCCTTACTCCATCTAAAATTGTCATCTGATGCAGAAATGAGTAGTAATGTTTTTCTTATCTTAAAATCTTGAAGCTTGCTGTTATTTTGTAGAACTTCAGTTGCCATTTTAAAAAGACTTTTGCTATATAGGAACCTTTGCTTCCCATCCCAAACCAAAATTGTCAAAGCTGCTATAGAAGAATTGAGCTTTCTTTCCAATCATCATGAAGGAGGAGAAGGTACCTCTGAGGCTCAGCTTTTAGGCAGAGAAATAGTTGGTTAAGCTAGAAAAGAGCAAAGAGGATGTGTTGCTCACAGTTTGCTTAAGGAGACGGTTATCATGGCATGTCTCCCATGGTTGCAAAACAGAGTACTTTCCCTCCAGAATTCAAACAAAGCAAGCTAAATAAATGGAAGGTACTTTGGGTAAGGAATTTTCTTAATGGCAATATCACTGAATATATCTAGGATGTTTAGTGCCCCCCACTTCCAATCATACTTGCTGGGGCTGAAGGAAGCTAAAGGCCAAAGCATTGTATTTAATACCTATTTATTGTATACCTCTTTATTAACTCATGGGCAAATGATGACAACAGAGATTATTTGGATTTATGTGCTTTCTTTCCACCTCTCTCAAAGCAGCATACTTAACACTCCCCTTCCACTTGTATCCTATCCACAGAAATAAATGGATTGAGATAGACTAGACTAAGAGATGGCAAGTAGTCCAAAGTAATCCAGTCACATTCTGTGACTGTTGGTGGATCTGAATCACCCATACTTAGAGTGATGATGCTTAAATTACAGACATGGCACTGTCTTGCTTGCTGTGTTAGATACACATTTTCTTTGACAGTCCTCCTACCGGTAACATGTAACTTGCTGCTTCTGAAGGCCCATGAAACCCCTATCCTTTGCAGACAGCACTTAAACCATTCTTTCCTATGGGACCTTTGGACTGAGCAGTCATATGGTTTTCCTTATGCTTATCTTTGTTTTTAAAATGTTTCCTTTTACTGTGAATGTTACCCAGAGTTCAAAGATTGGGGACTTTTATAAATGCTGTACAAAAGCAACTAAAGATGGTTTAGTATATGGTTTATGGTAATTAGTAAGACTATTATTAGTGGAGACCATAGTATCTTAGTAGTCAGTATATTCATCTTTAGTATGTCAGAATCTAATGATGTTGAAAAAGACTTCAGACTATCTATTTATTGAAGACATGAATGCTGATTGTGGGTAGAATGACTACTGCCAGGTTATCAATATGAAGATTGATTGTTGTTTTTTCTTCTTTCAAAATTTGCTTGAAATATTCTGAGTACAAAGGTGAAATTCTTGCAAATGTTTAGAAAAAATATGACAGAACCTCTACTTATTTAAGAGTAAGTAAATCAACTCTATTTATTAATTAAATTTATGCAAATACTGGTTGAAAGGTGGTGAGTAGAACATGTTCTGTTATGTCAGCCTGATAAGGTAGTCCAGACAGGAAGCAGGACCAGATAGACTAATTATACTTTATTGTACAGAATCATGGAAATCTGAAAATGCATTTCTTCCCCTTTGCCTTTTCAGCTGCCTTTTATTGTCCAAGAAAGTAGAAAAGTTCACTTCTGAAATGTTTGCCACATACATATTCCTTTTGCGGGCTGATCTACCTCTTGTTTGACCATTCTTCTAGCTATGACTCTCTGCCCTGGCTCCCCAAGTCATTCCCAGATGTCTTGTAAGAAATGAATGTTTGGGGTGGGAGCAAAAAATGGCTGTGAATGAGAGTATTCTTCTTACTTTGTTCCATGGATGTGAGAGTTATGAAACAAAGAGACAAAAATGAATTGAACAAGAAATCCAAGAAGTCTGTGTGGTTATTTGGTTAAGATCTAACAGTTAAAGTGATTACTGAGGTTTGGGGTCTTCAGCGGATAAGTCCCCAAGCAGACAATATGGTTAGGGTAGAAACTTCCTGGGGGATCTGATGGGCTTTGGTTTCTGTTTGGTTCAGTGTATGGGATAATTACTGACCATGCAAAGAAAAAGTCATGAGTCAAAGTTAATTGGAAAACAGAATTTTGCTTGGTTGTTATTGTGTGTGTGTGTGTGTGAGAGAAAGAGAGACAACTTAATAAAAAAAATTATAAATACTCCAAGAAAGTAAATTAAGGAAATAGTGCACATTATTCTCATGTACCAAATTTCCTCAATCTGATGCCATTCAAATGACTCTCAGAATTCATGGACAATCTTTGCCATGCAATTAGCAAGCTTTGATTTCACACACCAGTTTATAAATTCTAAGCCTTGTCAATATAATTCCACATCGATATATGTATAGACTTATCTGCTTTAAAACGCAGTTGCAAGCAGCTAGCAGGAGAGTTTGAGGATGATAGTACACTCTTTCTGTGCCGCCTTTTCCTGTTTTATAGTTAGTCCTTTTCATGTGTGAAAGTTTGGCATATACAGTATGTGTTTAAGGGAGTCTGCTGCATGCAGAGATAACTGTGTAACATCTATCCTCTCAAGTATTTTTCAGCTCTTGGTTTGAGTCAGTTTGATGCCTCTGACTTCTGCTTGAGTTTGCTAGCTGTGTTTCCTGCCTGAGTTAGAGCTTCTTCAATTAATCTTTTTTACTAGCAATCTGCACAGATATTTTTGAATAATTCTTGGAGACAGCCTGCCTCCAGCTTCTTTTCTGGAAAGCTGGCATGCAGGACTGGCTGGCTGATGCAACACTAAATTTACTGGTACATTGTCTTTTGATCATGATCTACTGACATGGTAAAATAGGAAGCAACAAAGTAAAAAATGAGCATTAATCAATGTAATTAATTAATTAATTACATTAATTGATGCTCATTTTTACTTTGTCACAATTAATTAATTAAAGTCATTAATTACATTAATGTAATTTGAATACAAGAGTGAGTAACCACTATGAGAGGAGTGCATTGAGGTTCTTTGGTTATGCAAACCCCCTCCCCAAATAAGTTCGAATCTGGAAACAAATAGGAAGGAAGAATGCTAGAATTAAAGAAAGGAGAAAACAGAGTATTGTGGTTGGATGGAGTTCCTAAGATTCCACAGAATAGAGAGAAGGGAAATTTAAAGGGCAAAATGCAATGTATAAATCAGCTTATAAATGTGATAAAATCAAAGATGCCCCAGCAAAGATAAAATTGTTTGGAGAGTTATTATGATATTGTTTACTTCTTCTTATTGTACTTTTTTATTTTCTATTGCCTAATGTTGTTTATTCCAAGAAGGAATAAGTATAAGAATAAGTATATACTTAACACGTATAAGTATGTAAGTACTGAAATTTTATGGTGCTTATTTCACTATCTAAAAATTCTGATGCACCAAATTTCCTCAGGCTGATGCCATCCAAATGATTTCCAGAATTCTTGGGCAATCTTTGTCAGCTGGGAGTTTCTTTCCTCGTGCATTTGGAAAACAGTGAAGTGAAGTGAAGAAAACTATAATACAGAAACCTTTCCACTCTTATCTTCTGTGTAATAATCTTGATGCAACTTCTGCCTTCTTTCCTTCTTTGCTGTTGATGTATTCATAGAAAGTTTGGCTATGTGAACCTTTTTTTCCCCATTCCTTTTCCTGAAATGTTGTTTAAATTAGATTGCCTTTAAGACAGGCAGTGTTGACATAGACATTTATAAGGATGGATAATTAGATTTGTTTTTTGTACAAACATTGTCATAGGATTCTCAGCAATAGACAAAACCCTTAAAACATCCTTGATAAAACAATAGGCATCCACAATATAATTAAGCTCAAGGCAATTAGAAGGCATTCTATAAACCAAGCAGTATGTACAGGTGAAACTTGAAAAATTAGAATATCATGCAAAAGTTCATTTATTTCAGTAATGCAGCTTAAAAGATGAAACTAATATATGAGATAGACTCATTACATGCAAAGCGAGATAGTTCAAGCCTTGATTTGTCATAA
>JANHFO010002712.1:125036-135700 GCA_032468095.1 Pareas carinatus
CATAGAATACTAGTAATCAATCTACAAGTCAAACTAGGATACTAAAGGACACAACTATTATATATTTTAAGATGTAACCAACAATTATTGTCATAAAAATAAGAAAGTAGGTAATAGGTAGTAAGTAATAGGAAAGATGAGAAGGGTAATAATGATATATTTCTACTAGGCAATTTAACAATGTTGTGAAAGTGAGTTGTTTAGTAGATTAATGGCATGGAGGAAGAAACTGTCCTTGTGTCTAGTTGTTTTGGTTTGCAATACCCTGTATCGCTGTCCAGAGCGAAGCAGTTGAAACAGATTATGTCCAGAGTGTGAGGGGTCAATAATTTTTTTACAGCCCTCTTTCTGGCTCATGCAGTGTATAGTTCCTCAATGGAGGGAAGGTTTGCAGCAATTATTTTTTCTGCATTTCTTATTATCCTTTGAAGTGGTCTATGTTGAAAAAGTCAGACATAAGTTGTTGCCCTGATAGGTATTCTATACCACCCTGGTTATATGCTCCTATATGGAGCTTATAAGATGCTATTGAAATATCTAAGGACAAACCAGGATGAGCAATTGTGCTACAGAGGAGATGGAAAACTTTGACCGTCTGCATCTAGATCTCAATTTTTAGTAAAAGTTAAAAAAAAAATCCCTTGCAATTGCTAAATTTGTAGGTCAGTCTGGCAACAATTATGTTCCTGCAGCGATTAAACTATTTAAAGCTTTTGGAGTTGGTTTGCACGGTGCTCAGCTGGGTGTTCATAAGGCGTCTCCTACTTTAGAAACAATGCGATAACACTTTCAGTCAACCTTAATTTTAAAAAAGGCAAGAGGATTCATCAAGCTGAATATAAATCCAGGATGGTGCAGTGGTTAAAAGGCAGCACTGCAGGCTATTTCTGCTGACTGCCATCTGCCATTAGCCATCAAAAGTTCAGCAGTTCGATCCTCACTGGCTCAAGGTTGACTCATCCTTCTGAGGTCGGTAAAATGAGGATCCAGATTGTTGGGGGCAATATGCTGGCTGTGTAAACGCTTAGAGAGTACTGTAAAGCACTGTTAAGTGGTATATAAGTCTAAATAATAATAATAATAAATAAATACTCTACAATTAGGGTTATTATACAGAAATAGAGAAGGTAGAGTGGACTTACTCCTAAACCCAATGCCATTTTGTGTTAGAGGTATGAAAAGTGCCTTTTTAGTTTTGATTATTCAGATGTGTCTTGACTATCAGAATTTTTTGAGTTTAAATATCTTTACCATGAATTAAAATGTACATGATAAATTTTTAACTGTACACAAAACAAGACTTTACTATAGTTATACATAACAACAATCCAACTATCCATAATTAATGTATCTCAATGTATAAATAAAAGAAGTGCAATATAAAACAAACATAGATGAGCAAAAACAGTTTAGTGTGATTTCAAAATTATCTATTATATAATCATTTATCATAGGATTTCTTCAAAACTGCAAAACATCAAGCAATTTGTCTTAATGTGGAACCTATGACTATTGCTTTATAAAAAGAAAAATAATTGTGAAAATATATTTACTATCCCTTATCTTTTATACATCTTAAACTTTAATGAGATAGAGGAGCTTGTGTATCATGATAGAGTTATACAGTAAATGAAGTTTATGAGTTAAGAAAATATTCAATCTGTTTTGATGTTTGTGGGTGTAGTAAGTGCTGAAAATTCACTTTCACAAAAATATGTTGACGCAATTAGTAATAGGATTCGCAATTTAAATTTATTCAATTAATTTTTATAATAATTTATAATAATAAATTCAATTAAAGCTTATTATCTGAGAAATGCCATCCAAAAGTCTTCAGCTCCATTGAATACATTCAAGGAATATTGGTATATCATTAAGCATTATTTAAAGATTATTTATATATACTGTTCATACCCAGCATAAATATTTCCAAATGATGCAATTATAATAGAAATGAATAATATATAAAAACATCTGAATACTTTAACACAAATAAAACACATTATTTTGTTGGTAAAAAACTAAACAAAAGCTTTGTTCTACATCACCAATACCATCTGATGAATGCTTGCAGGATCTAATTCTGCAGGATAATAGGCAAAACATGCAGTATGTGTAATTTATTGCTACAATTGAATTATACTAATGAATTTAAGAATTGTGCATGAAAAATAAACAGTCCCACATTTATTTAGAAGCTGTATTATTACAGGATAAATGGCAATACCACCATATTCTTCAAGACAGCTAGTCCGAAGACAGCAACGCAGTTGGCAGTTGGTTCAAGTTAAATAGTGTATTATGGCAAAATGCAGGCCTGGCTCTGGAGATTCTGCATTTGAGGGATGGAAGGAGGTTCCATCACTTTCCTCATGTGCTCTCTCGTACACTTCTCTTGTCTTGCTCTTACCATTGTCCTTCCCCAAGGCAAGCAAACTTTGGAGATCTGTACACTGTGCACCTCAAGTAGAATGAAACAGTTGCTCCAGACCACAAACTGGTAAGGCAGAAGGCAGAAGATGAGGATTTCTATTCAGTATGCCTCACATTCTGGTTTACGCTTTGAAACTCTACTCTCAGTCAGGTAAAATGACTGATTTTCCATCTATGTATACTATACGTGGTTTAGATGAATCTACTGCTGTTAAATCACAAAATTTCCAAATAGAATTAATAGCAATACCTGGAGAGACAATGCCTCTGTGACTCTGGAAGCAACAAAGCATGTGAATCTCCAATGCCTGTACTCGGTGCTTTTTTTTGTCACAGAATGCACCGGAACACAGTTACAGCACTTTTTTTTTTTACCTTAAATACAATAAATTTAATTTATGTTAAGAACTGAATATATAATTTTATAAATAAAGGATTAACAAGATGTGAATTTCGGCATTGTAACTCACTGCAGAGATATTTGTGCTATCTCACCATTACTGATAAATACCCAGGGCACATAGAACAATTGTATGCCTCTCTGCTGCTTTCAGATACCAACCCTGTGGCGATATACAAAGTTGCTAGGACCGGTGCTACAAACTTGATTTAATGATAGACTTATGATATACTGAAATGTTCTGTCATTTGATACAGTCTTCCACACACTAACATTTATGCTCGCTTACACCCATCTAATGCTTTACCTTTTTTATATTCCTTTACACTCTTTTTCAAATACAGTATACTTTGATTTAATGTATTTTTAGATCTTATAGCTTTTCACTATTATTAGACTATAATGCATTTTTGTGCGTTTCAATTGACTGTACCTCATTCTCCTTATGCTGGTTTATGACCACAATGAGGATTTAATTTAATTTAATTTTTAATTTGTAACTGGAGTCAAAGCTATACTTGAAAAATCTGTTTGTGTCTCAGCATGAAATTGAACTTAATAGCAATGCAAAGATAAAAAGGCAAAGGTTTCCCTGGTGAGTCATGTCCAACTCTAGTGCAGTGCTCATCTCTGTTTCTTGGTCAAGGGAGCCAGAGTTGTTCAAAGACATTTTCTGTGGTCATGTGGCCAGCATGGATATATGCCAAAAGATCATAGAATACTGTTAACCTTTCACCAAACTGGTACCTATTAATCTACTCACATTTGCATGCTTTCAAATTACTAGGTGGGCAGGAGATGGAGCAAGTAACAGAAGCTCAATCTGCTGCACAGTGCTAGGGTCACAAACCTGGTCCTGCCAACAACCTCAGCATCTTTAACTGCTGAACCATCACACTCCTTATCGCAATGTGCTCTTCATGAAATTAAAGAAAAGGCTGAATGATCTAGGTCTGCACTATAGAAGGATCAGATGGTGCAATTATGAACAGTAATATTAACATTATTATTATTATTTAGACTTATGTACATTGACAAGTACTTAAAACAGATTTTGGCTATTCACTCCATTCACAATTTCTGACAGGGAGGTAGTTTTACATTGAAATATTAGAAGCGATCCTAACTGAATTACAGTGCAATTACCTAGTGAGGTTGTAGAAACTCCTTAGAGATTTATTTTTTAAAAAGCTAGGATGTCACTACTAATACCTGTTTTTAGAACTGAAGTTAGATTCTGTGCTTGCTGTTTTGCAGTCTTACAAATAATGTCATATAATCTTGGTCAAAACAAAACAAAAACATTGAAAAATCTGTACAGTAGAACATCAAATATGACATAATCTATTACTTTTCAGAGGCTATTTAATACTTTTATACCTTCACTTTTGTAGAAAGTGCTGAAATGCAAAAGGCGCAACACCATAGATATTATTTGCAATAGTAGCAATACAATACCTCTAACTTGTGCCATTCTGTTTATGAGCAGATACTCTCTAACTCTTTATTATAAACCCTATTAGGAACGATTTGTGGATATCGCCTGAAAAATTAGGAACATCAAGCTCAGACTTATTTGAAATGGAATTATAATGCACTAGCCTCAATGACTTTTCATTCATTTATCAATTATTGATATTTCCTTTCTGAGAAAACATATTGAAATAATAAAGAATATATTTAAGCCAGATTCTGTAGAGGGTATTATATGGTCTCATTCTAACAACTCAACAAATCTTTTGGAAATAACTTTGCTGATTTAGCTTGGTTAAGTTTATACAAGAGCATGGATTTAGGAAAGTGCTGAATGCATTCATAATCCATTTCAGAAAATTTAAATTCAGAGTAAAAGTAAACTTCCTTATGTTTACATGTGCAAATCATGACAGGAGACCAGTCTTCATTACATCTTAAAATTACACTATTGTAGTGTCAATCTTATGCAAACCATATTCCTCAGAGCCTGCGTTTCCCCATACTGGATCTCAGCATCAGTGCACCTTCCACAGAATCTCCAGGACAATCAATCATTCTCTGCCAAAGAAATTGCTCTTCTCCTTGAGAATCCATCCAGTCAACTTCTTTGCCATTGCTTATACCTGGAAAATCGCAAAGCATGGTGGTCAGTTGATCTTTTTTTTTCCAATCAGAAAAAACATTCCACCATTCATTTATTCTATCCGATATTTCAAAAAAGTCCATTTCACAACATCTGCAAAGTTTATATCAGAGGTTATATCAGAGTACACAGGGTACTCCAGATTCACAAGAACTGCAGAAACTCTTATCAAACTGTCTCCTGTAGCTCTGCTTTTCACCATTGGTATAGTATAAAATATACAGTTTCATTTAAAATGAGCAATGTTTGCGTTTAGACTGGGAGGTAGAGTTTTGCTCTCATTACAGCAATGAAATATGAAAGACTTAATATCTTAATAATATCTATGTTACAAACTGGAAGCTGTTGCCCTTAAAAAAATAATTCCTAGACGGAATTATTAAAAGACTAGTGGGCTGGAGAATGAAATCCCTTGAAAAATAAATCCAAAAGCGCCCAATTTACCCTGGCCATCTTATTCTTGCATTAATTATAAGACAAAAACTTAGCAGTCCTTTTTATTGAGAATTCTAATCAGACTTACTTGCTTCTTTTATTAATTTTCTTTTTAGTATTTATTTATTGTAGCTTTGCCTTTTAGGCAAGCATCAGAATGGATTAAATATTTTTAAATATTTTTAAATCAGAGACAGACAACATTTTCTCGGTCAGCAATCCCTAACTTTACAAAAGGCCTGAGGGCAATAGTAAAGACTAATTTTTCCTCTGTTTATTTGTATCATTTAAGAAATGATAAAAAGTAGAGATTCATTGATGCATTTATTATTAGATTTCTATCCTGTTTTTAATTCAGCAGCTCAAGGCGGTATATATAGTGTGCTTTCTCTTATTTTCCTCCACAGCAAAGTTGGGCTGAGAGTAAGTGAGTGGTCCAAAGTCAATGTCCATGACCAAGCAGGGTCTCCCTCCCAATCTAGCACCTTATGCATGGATGGGTGCATTTAAGTTCCCAGAAGTCTTGCATTTCCATTTCCCACATTTTGACAATATCTTTTCTGGAAGATATGGGAAGTTTTCACTATGAGCCAAAGGATACAAGAAAAAGAGTTAAACGGGCCTCTTAAGTACTGCTATCCATTTCTAAATATAAAGAGTATTCTACATATTTAATTTGCTAGTATCCCTTTCAATTCCCTTCCATCAAAGGGTAGGTCTATCCACACCTACCACTTCCAATGCTCAAGCGGACACCTCCCAGGAAGATATTGCTGGCAAGAGACTCCTTGTCCCAAACAGTGAGTTCTACACAGACATTGTGTATATCTCTAGGATTCAAGCCACTAAAAGTGAACGTATCATTCCAGTGGGGATTCACACTCTTTTTTATTACATGGGTTTTATGCTTCGAAGATTTGTTGTTGTCAGGAAGCAAGTATCTAAGAGAGAAAAGGAAGGAGAAAACAAAGATGAATATGGAGGTCTATTATGAATGTTATAATAATTTAATTGAGATGACATTGATTGAAGTATCTTAACCCAACCCATTTTTAAAATGTGGCAGTGGAACATCATTCAGCAGTGATCCAGATCCCTTCCCTCAAAGGAATAAACTATAAAAAGGATTTGTCATAAGAATTGGCCACTGCAAGATTCACGGAGTCCTTTTTCTAGAACGAAGGATTATTTGGAAACTTTTTATTTTCTTAAACAAAACAAAACTCTGACATGGAGCAATACTGAGATTTACAAATAATACATAGTCATACAAACTTATTTTTAGATTGTGGTATTAGCATGTAGTAGTAGGTGAATTATGAATTGGACCAGGGTAGTAAATGCAAGGTTATATCAGCGAACTGAGATTAAGAGATATAATGCAATTTCCTGATATATGAGCTCGTTGTCTACTATTATTTTTCCATTTAAAATATTCAAAATAAGGTGGAAGGAACTAAAGATAGTTCTAAATCTTGACACCTGATGTCCAATGGACATTTTTGAGAAACAAATATATGGACATATAAGGGGTTACCAGGGCAACTGGGACTGAAAATTCCATTGCTAAGCGATGTGATTGTAAAGTGTGACATCACATTATTGAGCCACTTAGAGACAACAATTCTGTACATCTCAGTTGCTGTCATTAAACAGCGCTCTTGTTAAGCAAGGCCCTCACATGAATCCCTGCCAGCTTTCCTGTTGTCTTTGCTTATGAGAACAACAGAAATCACAGCCATGTGTTTGCAGACATGCTGTGACAGCCAGACCTATTGAGAACCTGTCATTAAAAAAATTCCCCTTATTTAGTATCATAATTTTGAACAGTCACTGAACCAATGATTATGATTAATGCAAGGACCATCTCTATTCAATATAGAAATACTAAATGTCTACAAGCATATATATATAGCCAAAGACAGAATGAGAGAAATCACCCTTTCACAAACGTATCTGAGGTGCCTCCTGATTTCACCGCCATTAAATTCTTGGCTTCCTTGATGACAATTTCCAATATGCCTCCCGATGGTACTTGTGAGGTTGCCTTCTTTTCTTTCTTTGAACTCTTCTTTCCTTTACAAAAAGGAAAACAAGAATGGAGGAATACCTTGATAAATGAAGCTTCCATATTTTGCACTGTATCCTATCCTAAGGTTAGAAAAATTACACATCAAGTCATACCTTTTAATCAAGCCACAAATACATCTGTCCTATAGAATAAGCAACTTTTCTATGCTATGCAACCTTATCTACATTATTTGTCCTTCAATGTTTCAAATAATTTTAAAAATGAAGAAAAACATGTCTTCATTAAAAAAAATCTGTTCACTTAACATACCTCAGGTCAATGAGATGCATTTTTAAGTGGAGAAAATGATTTGAAGAAAAAAATAGCTTCTATAATTTCTAATATGGGCAGAAACCGTGAAAACGAGTTGTTCAAAATCTCTGCACAGACCATACAAAAGCCTGGATCTTGAGGGTGGGCATTATATGACATAACATGAGCACTATTTCATTCTTGCATTTCTAGAATAGATCTATACTGCAAACCAGATGCAACTTCAACATATATTTATGGCCCAAGACCAATCATAATAAAACAGAAGTATATAATCTAATAACTATTAAAGGAAAATTTAAGATTATAAACAAATTCCAAAGCACTTGGCAGCTAACAGTTAATAGCATGAAGAATAGCATTAAACAATTTCTAACAGCTATTGATAAAATTCTGCAACTTTCTTAGACATTTCTGAAGAGTGGTTACCTAGGAAAAGGATAAAGGCCTTATGGTTACAATGGCAATTAGAGTTACTAATAACTGGACCTATTAAGTTTGAGATACAATTTTGGGTCACTATAGGAAAGTGATCCTTTTCTGTTTCTACAACCTTCTGTTTGTTATATTTTAACTGTGGATGGATGTCATAAAAAAATAATAAAAAGCAAGAAAAGGTCCATAATAAATCCTAGCTCACAGGGTATTTATTTAAAAATTGGTCAACAGACCCCCAAATCTCTAACTTATCCAAACACCAATTTAGAGATTTCCAAATTCATTCACAGAATGTCTTTGGGTGGAGTACAATTAAAAACATCCAAACCTATTTTTAACGGTTTGCCATTGCCCCCTTCCTGAGAGAAAGTGACTGACCCAAAGTCACCCAGTGAGCTTTGAGCCTAAAGCAGAATTCATGATTTCTCAGTTTCTGACCTGATGTTTTAACCCCTACACCAAAATGCCTCTCAAACACCAAGTATGCATCATTAACAATAGTTTTCTGGTAGATAGGAATCTTGGAAAGTAGATTGCCTTTGAATCGCAGAAACCTTCTCCCTGTTTCTCAAGCCTCTCCTGAATTTGGGTGGGCACAGCTGACCCACTTATCAGTTGCTCTCAGGACTCAATCACACCAACCTTGGCCACTCCAAGATAAGCAGGGACGTGGGAATTTTGACTAGAAATAATTGGTAGGCTCTTGTAGCATTTTGCATACAGTGGAAATGCCATATATTCTTGACCGAAAATCGGTTCACTCCTTCTATCTGGGATGGTTGTCTAGCATGCAGCTTTGGGAGGGATGTACATGAAGCAGTGGGGGAGGAAGGGGACATCAGCCGAATCAACTCTGATGATCAATGGGGTGACAGATGTTGCAGCCAGATCGCCTTCACATTCAGTGGTAATGTCAAGTCTTGTTACCCAACAAGATGACGTTATAAGAAAATGGTGTTGAATAGGCAGTTAATGAATTTACAGCTAGCAAATCCTGCCTCTGCTTCCAAAAGATATATTGTTGAAGGTGAGTAATATAGAAAGATGAAATGATTTGTGGTTTCAAATTCTTTTAGAAATTAGTAAACCAATTAACCAATTCAGCAGTTCCGATATTTTGCATCACTGGATTTTTGTTCCTAATGCCTGCAGAAACAGTTCAAGGGAAATACTGAGGGATGCATCACCAGGTTTTCTTTCTTTCTTTTTTTTACCTTGAATCTCTCCCAGGGGAAGCGTTAGGTTCCTCTCAGGTGGGGTGTACCGTAAAGCAACAATTAATTCTCCTTTGTACTGCAGCCCAATATCAGTGGCAATCTCCATCTAAAACAAGAAAGTAAAACAGAAGAAAGTCTTGCTTAATAAGTATTCACCTTCATTTTTAGAGCACGATGCACATTATTCTGATTCTAATTATGGGCAGAGCAATCTAAAAGAATAGTATACAGATGAAGATGAGCTTCAAATGGCCAAACCCCTACTTCCTACACTCTACACTACAGCAAGGAAGTAGGGTTTTTAAAAAATTCTTTTAAAAGTCCAGTTCATAAGTGTTTTTGTCTCTCTCTCTTCAGCCACCACAAAGCTTCTTCCCAACACGTGCCACCTTTTTGCCTACTAGCTGAAGGTAGAGGAGAACATGAACATTTCCACTGCAACATGGAGAATGTTTGTAAGAGAGCTTTTCTTTGTAGGTGCCATAGGAATGCTAGTTAAGTTGAATACAGAGCTTGGATCATTGACAGGTAAAAGTGAAGCTTTCCTGCAAAACCAATGCTGGTTGGTTTTTTTTAAAAAAATAGGGCTAGAAATGGGTCTTGTGACGTTCAGCATTGTTCTGATATTTGACAGCATTCCTTGTCACTGCAGCATTTCCCTCTTCTAAGTTCTAATCTTTATGCAGACTTCAATAATATCATTATGACTTTGCTGTTCCTCTGGTCTTCTATCAAATGTATCACATTAACACATTTTCAAGTTTCAACAAAATCAGGATCAGAATTTATTGGCCAAGTGTGTCTGGTCACACAAGGAATTTGTCTCGGGTGTTATTACAACCATAAAGTACATTCATCTTGTCGTGTACACATAAGCAAAAACAAGGTAAACCAGAAATAACTTGAGCATGGTGGCGGGGGAGGGGAGGGGAGACAAGAAAAGGAACAAAGGTAAATACATGTTAGAACAATTAAATATATAATGGTATCAAGTTTAAAAAATGAAACCATGACCACATGGAGCTACATAGATTTGAAGAAGGAAGGCCAGGCGTTTCAAGTAAGAGACCTAACTCATGTAATTAGATATGATATTCATCTGGCTTAAGTGGGCGAAATTCTTCATGAATCCAGGTGCTAACAAATTGTTAGGATTGTTATGACAAATCACAAAACTAATTCTTCTCTTGGGACCTTTACTAAGGCCTATGTGGGCGCGATCAGGGTGGCAAAGAGAAATTATTTCTCTGCTCTGATCGCGTCTGCGGATAACCGCCC
>JANHFO010002713.1:0-14201 GCA_032468095.1 Pareas carinatus
GAGAGAGAGAGAGAGAGAGAGAGAGAGAGAGAGAGAGAGAGAGAGAGAGAGAGAGAGAGAGAGAGAGAGAGAGAAACCATGGAGCATTGAAGGGGTTAAGTGGACCAAGTAGCTAGAGGGTGAAATGACGCCCATATAAGGACAAGGGTGTTTTCTCACTTTCCCTTTTCTTTTGCCCCCTGGCTTTCTCTGGTTGGTTACCAAACTCTGTGTCAAGCACTCACAAGCTCAGTGTGGGAAAATGACACAGGGAAAGAATGGATTGCTCATTTGAATGCTGGCAACACATCCGTAAATAAAACAGAAGTATGGAGAAAGAGAGGGGTGGGTGGTTTGGCACCCTAGAGTGCCATGAAGAAGTTACTTGGAGAAGGGAAAGGAGTGAACCACACCCTGTGGAGGAGTTCCACCAAAGGCCTATGCCTGGAATGGTCCTACAAAACATATGGCTGCAAACTGACTTGCCTTCACGTGCAGGTGCATCCTGGATCCTGGTTCATCTAGTTATATAGAAAGAGGGTATCTCTGTTTAGGGCCACTGCTGAGTTTTCAGGATTCTCGTTTAGACATTAGATGATCTACTCAGATATTTGCTGAAGCAAAATTAGAAATTAATCAGGAGAAGACTCCCAAGAGATTGAAAGCAAAGGACCACTGTACAATAGTTCAATGCATTTAATAAAAACAGAACTAAAAACAAAAAAGTATTATATGACAAAGGGGTGGACTTCACCAAGTTCATCACCCAGTGCCGCTACTCTCTTCTGAGCATGCGCATGACCCCAGGACATCATCACCTGGTGCCACTACTTTCTTCTGAGCATGCTCAGCTCTGGGGCGATGTTGGGCCAACTTGACTCGCATGCCAGTAGAGAGGGCTCTGTGTGCGTGCTGTGGCACCCATGCCATAGGTTCGCCATCACTGGCTTAAAGCCACTGATCTGGTCCCCAGAAAGTCAATTCAAATATAGCTTGCTAACAGGATATATAGGCTATCACAGAATCATAGGATGATGTTAGGGAAGAAACCTTGGAGGTCTTCTAGGTCAACCCCACTGCCCAAGGCAGGACGCCTTATACTATTCCAGACAAATGTTCCTCCAAACTTTTCTTGAAAGCCTCCAGTGATGGAGTGCCCACAACTCCAGGGGGCAAGCGGTTCCATTGAATCGTTCTCTTCCTGGTTGCATTATTTCTGCATCCTTCTTCTATTCAAGATTTCAGCAAAAGCATTGGAAGAACTGCAGGGAATAGATGATAAAAAGATGATAGATAGAAAGATAGAGATAGAGAATAGATATTGGTGTTATCATTGCTATTTTTTAAAATTATTATTAATATCCCAAATCAATCCACTGCAGAATGAAGGTCTCTCCACTGAAAGTTATGAACCAAAATCTACCACATTGGTCCAGCGAAGGTTGGGGTTAGACTAATGTTTTTCAACTGCCCGGTCTAGGGCTGAAAGAAAATGCCTGCTCCAAAATCATCAGCCAATTTCAAACTCTCTCTTCTGATCATCTGGGTTTTTGCAGTTTATATCTGGTAGCCTATTACTCCTAAAATACAAAGTGTTCTTGGGAAATCCTTGAAGAGGCAATTCCAGCATTTCTGAAAAGCAGTCAGTTGGTGAAAGATGCTGAGTACGAATCTCTTCCCAACATAATACAATCTACATTTATGTTTCCCAATGATGACAGTTTTCAGATTGAGGACTACAACAGTGGTGGTTAGAAGGCAGGGTGGCAGGCTAACTCTGACCACTGCCAGGAGTTCGATCCTCACCGTCTCAAGGTCAACTCAGCCTTCCATCCTTCCGAAGTCGGTAAAACGAGAGCCCAGATTATTGGGAACAATATACTGACTTTGAAAACCACTTAGAAAAGGCTATAAAGCACTATGAAGTGGTATATAAGTCCAAGTGCCATTGCTATTGTTACATTCTGTCTTTATAATCAAACATAGAAACTACAAATTTGGAAACGGGGAAGTCACTGAAATTTTAAGTCTTTGTATAACTTTCCCTACCTCTCCTCTAGATTAGATCAGTAATTTTTATTTAAAAAGTTCACAGAATTAAAAGAAAACACAAGAAAATATAGAATAAGGTTTAAGTCAAATAAAAAGAAAAGAGGTGTTAAAGTGTGTAAAAAGATATTAATAGGAAAAAAGGTACAAAGTAACTTCCCATCTTCTTTACAGAAGCTAGCCACAAATTTACACTTGTTTGTTGGTTTATTTTTCACATTTTTGAAGTGCCCATCTCCCTCCGAGAATTTTCTCTCTTCCCCTGGTTAAAATACATGACAATTCCCTTCCTCATCACCTATTCAGCCCTCTTATTTATAACAGTTATTGACCTCTTGTACCGAAGAGTTCAGTGTGAACCAGGTCATCATGTTAGGCCTCAGCCTGGTTTATCTGGAGGGTGTTTGTCAGGAGAACAATTATGTTTTGTTAACCTGAGTTTGGGGCATTCTGTCAACTCTGCTACACAGTGCAAATGTTTCAGTTGTCAGAGAGAATTAATTTAATTGTAGTCATGTTAGCAAAAATTCCATGAACTTGAAAAGTATTTTTACAACACTAAAAAGGCTTTAAATCTGAAATCTATCCCATCCTGTTCCATTTGAATTATTATTATTATTGTACATTCTTTTAATTTCTTGCCTTAAGTGGCTAAAAACAGGGTTTTGAACTCAATAACAGAGACATCCTCCATATGTTTACTTGGAAATAAATTCTACTCTGTTATTCGGGCTTTACTCATTAGTATATGTCTGTTTTATTTGTGTTTGTGTGTGTGAGAGAGACAGACAGACAGACAGACAGACAGACAGACAGACAGACAGACAGAGACAGACACACAGAGAGACACAGAAACACACAGAGACAGAGAGAGACAGACAGACAGATAGACAGACAGATAGAGACAGCGACAGAGAGACAGAGAGAGAGACAGAGACAGAGAGAGACAGAGAGACACACACACGCGCACACACACACAAACACAGAGAGAGAGAGAGAGAGAGAAATGGAAAGAAGGGAATTATGTTATGTAATATAGGAGGACAGAGATGGCAATTATTGTGATGTGAAGAAGAATAGAAGTAGCTTCTTTAGATATTATCATTTTATGTTTATGCTTATGTTCTGATAAGTACAGATATTGAAATAAATTAAATATTTGGTGAAAGAAGGGCATTAACTTAGATAATCAAATGTCTTGATAACTGATTTTAAGAGCAGTATATATTTCCCTTATTTGAATCAGACATAGGTCAATAATAGCCTGGTTTGATTTTAGGCAAGTGCCTTGGTTTTTTTAAAAAAATATTTCAAATTCAACAACCATTCAGGAGAATATGCAATGGAACGATAATGGTCAATCTAGCCCAGGGATCCCCAAGCCCTGGTCCATGGACCGGCACCAGGCCGCAGCAGGCCAGCAACCGTGCCGCGCAAATAAGCCAAGTCCCATTCACAAGATGCAGGCCGCATGCAAAGCCAGGCCCCCTCTGGTCTGTGGAAAAACTTTTTTCCATGGAACTGGTTCCTGGTGCCCAAAACGTTGGGGGTCACTTACCTAGACTGCTCGTACATCACTGATACCTCTCTTTCTATAAACTACCAGTTACCTTAAACACCCTGAAATACCACATTATGAGTTTAATCCTTTTCGGAAATCCAGAATATAGAATACTAGAGTTGGAAGGGACCTTGGAGGTCTTCTAGTCCATCCCCCTGCTCAAGCAGGAGGTCCTATACCAGTGATGGTGAACCTATGGCACGTGTGCTGAAGCGGGCACGCAGAGCCCTCTTTGCTGGCACGTGAGCCAAGTCATCCCAGCCTCGCCCCACAGCTGAGCATACTCAGAAAGGAGTGGCAGTGCCAGGCGATGGTGTCACAGGGCCATGCACATGCTCAGAAAGAGAGTAGCAGTGCCAGAAGATGACATCACGCGTCACGACTCATTAGCCGTGACTCATCTAAAAGGTTAACCATCACTGCCCTATACCATTTCAGACAGATGGCTGTTCAGTCTCTTCTTAAAAACTTCCAGTGTTGGAGCATCTACAACTTCTGGAGACAAGCGGTTTTCCCTGGTTAATTGTTCTCACTGATGGGAATTTTCTTCTTAATTCTAGTTTGGATCTCTTTTTGATGAGTTTCTATTAATTACTTCTTGTCGTGCCTTCAGGGGCTTTGGAGGATATGTAGACCCTCTCTTTGTGGCAACTTCTTAGCTATTGGGAAACTGCTATCGTGTCACCCCTAGTCCTCCTTTTCATTAGACTAGACATTCCCAGTTCCTGCAACTGTTCTTCATATATTTTAGCATCCAGTCCCCTAATTATCTTTGTTGCTCTACTCTGCACTCTTTATGGAGTCACGAGACATGGGTGGACAGATGTTTGTGACTCAAACATTCTAGAGACATTCACACTCACAGATGTTCACACTTAGATGACTGTATACTATGCATTAGCTTCAGAAGCTTTCTAAATCCTGGTGTTTGGTAATTCGTAGGACAGGATATATAGAGGCCATCAGAATAGTATATACTTTCCACCTTCCTTTAAGCTATCTGAGAACTTAAGTTAAGATGGACTGTTTATAATTCTGATAGCCCATTTTTCTAAAGGACATTTATGCCAATTTCAACAAGGACATTTAAGTCCCCCTGCTTTTTTACAAAGATTGAGTCCATGCAGCCTTTGAAATTTGCCATTGTGGTAGCTTTTGCTTCAAGGCAGATTTGACACTTTCTCTCACTTTTAATGGCAAGGTCTTTTGTAAAAAGAAATCTTGAGTTTGTTTTGAAATAGCCATTACCAAGAGAAGGATAAGCAGGGTTCATTGCTCGGGTTGCTTCAGATTGGGGGGTAAGGGAGACAGACAGACAGACAGACAGACAGACAGATGATAGATATAGATAGATGATTTATAGATAGATGATAGACAGACAGACACAGACAGAACCTGCTCATGAAACACAGAATAAGAGTACAAAATATGTACAAAAAGAGGGCAAGAGAAAGTCTGGTGTAATGGTTAAAGGCATCCAGTGGGATGTCAACAAACTGTGAGTTCTTGTTCTGCCTTAGGCACAAAACCAGCTGGGTGACTTTGCACTCATCTCTCTCTCTCTCTCTCTCTCTCTCTCCCCTAAAAAGAAGACAAACATGTAAATTTCAGTTGTCAAAATCTGATTTCTCTCATAAGCAAAGGATTCGTTTTCCTTAAGCCCACATATAGTTTGTAGAGGTTTGCTATTCATTCATAGGGCCCTCTTTGATTTCAGACGGTGAAAATGGGAAGAGAAATAGAAGAAAAAATACATTATCTATTCTACTGAACCCTAAAAGCAGAAATTTGTAAAACTTCACCCAGAATTGACAATCCATCTAATTGACCTTTGAGTCTAAATTCTGGTTTTGAAATCACTCTTTTTCATTGATATTTAGACACACGCAACACACATGGAGGTATTTTAAACTTATTGGATTAGAATAGAGCTGACCTTAACATCCTGACCAAAGAAAATTAATTTATGGACCAGTATATGTTAAATTTCTCCAACTGCTATTCTTTATATGCTGTGCTTGTCAGATTTGTTGTAATAAAATTATTTTCATGAAGAAATCCTAAGAAAGGTTATTTGGAAAAAAACGAATACTGTATATACAGTACATTGCTGAGTTTCCTATTTGCTCAGCAAATGCTTGAATTTTATGTACTTTATAAGGTGCCGATCGTGTGTTGATTTTATTTATACAATGAACTTAAGGAAAATGTCTTGGATTGCAATCCTGCATTCATTTGCCTAGGACTAAAATCCATGAATTCAGTTGGCTTAGTTAAACCTGTCTAGGATTGTATGCCTGTAGTAGCTCATCTTTGTTTCATGTTATCTGATCCATCCACTCTTCTCCAAAGATATAATGAAGTTTCATTGCTATTACTGGCAGATGTAAAATTAGAGATAGCGAGGGCAGAAGTTGAATTTTTGGGTAGATATGGAAGGAAGTAGATTTATGGAGTCATTAATCAGTTTTGTATTGTTCACTATAAGTCCATCTCTGCATTAGTCTATAAATCTAGACAGATTCATGCTTTTTTTCACATTAATTTTGCCCCATCTAACTGATATTGCACAGGAAATGCCATGGGAAAGTAGTAAAATACCTAGGAGTTTCATGCCATTTAGATGGAAAATACCACAGCTGACTTTTTCTCCCCCTAAATCAACAATTTAAAAAAAAAGAATACAGCAATAACTAAAGTAACACAAAACAAATGCAACATAAGAAAGGAGAACTGAAACCTCTGTAGGTATAACAATAACAATAATAATGAAATCAAATAATAAGATCAAATAATAAGATCAAAGCTGAGCGGAGGAAATATCATAAAGGTAATTAACACGGAACTGTCTGCATACTCAGACGCTACCTTAATCCTTGGGTAGAACTTGAACTGTTACATTTTGACCAGTCCCAGACTATGAATCAAATAATAAAAACCAAATTATAATAATAAACCACCTTTCTTGGAACTTGCTGTATACTCAGATGCTACCTTAACAGCTGTTAGGCCTTCAGTTAGGACTTGAACGGTTAAGTTTTTACCAGTCCCAGACTGTGAATCAAATTAAATATTAATCATCATCATAATAGAATAGAAATGAATTTCCTTTGATCATATAACCCATTAATCACCCTCTGTCTATACCTCAAAGATAGTATATGGTTATATCTGTAGTTCACCTAGAAGATCATCTTTGTATAGAAGTAGTTCGTCTCTCTTGATTCTTGTAGAGAGCTTAAGTTTGCAATCAACCTATATATTCATTTGAACTGCCTGGATGCCTGATATTCTGTGATTGACAAAAACTCAATATCTTGCTTAACAACGGAAATTTTGGGCTCAAATATGGTCATAAATTGATAGCTACTTGTGCAATGTTCCATAATATAATGGTGTGGTATAATGGTGTGGATTTTATTACCAGGCTGCTGAATTTTACTCTAGTGCTTATGTCCTGCTTAGGACATAAGTACTTATGCCAAGTACCTAGTGCTTACTGTCTAGTATTCATATCATGAAAGAAAAAAGTTTCATTCAACATATAAAAAACAAGAAAAAAGTCAAACAATTGGTTCACTGCTAAGAGAAGATGGCAAAGAGATCACGGGCATTAAAGAGAAAGCAGAACTGCTTAATTCGTACTTTGCCTTTTTGCCTTCAGACAAAAAACCCCCCACCATTACCCAGCTTACAAAAAACAGAACCATAAATGACAGATTAGGAATGCAAATGAAAATATGCAAAAAATAAGGGAAGAGAAACACCTGTCAGCTCTAGGTGAATTCAAATCACCGGGTTCTGGCGGACTGCATCCCAGAATTCTGAAGGACCAGGCAGACGTGATTTCAAAACCATTGAAACATATCTTTCAAATTTCTTGGATTACCGGGAAATTACCTGAGAACTGGAAAAAAAGCTGATTTGGTTCTCATCTTCAAAACAAAAGAAAAACAAAACTGAGCCAGGAAATGACAGACCTATCAGCCTGACACCAATACCTGGAAAGATCCATGTTCTATGTTCATTCTCCTTCTGTGTGCAGATAAAGTCTTCCGGAATCATGCTACTTCCCTCTCATCACCTCCTCATTTAACTCCCTTTGATCTACAGAAATGTTTTTTTCTATCATTGGGCCCAGTCTTGCTTCTTGTACTCCAAAGGAGCAGAAATAGGCTCTGTACCTTCCTTCCCATTTCAGCCCATGCCCCATAAAAGGTGAGATGGATGGTGAAAAGGCAACCAAGATGATTAGGAGACTGGAGGCTAAAACATACAAAGAACCATTGCTGGAATTGGGTACGAGTTGTTTAATTAAAAGAAGGACTTGGGGTGACATGGTAGCAGGGTTCCAATATTTGAGGGGCTGCTAAAAAGAAGAGGGGGGTCAAACTTTTCTCCAAATCTCCTGAAGGCAGGACAAGAAGCGATGGTTGGAAACTCATCATGGAGAGAAGCAACCTAGAAATAAGGAGAAACTTTGTGACAGTGAGAACAATTAATCAGTGGAACGACTTGCCTCCAGAAGTTGTGGGTACTCCAATACAGGAAGTTTTTAAGAAGAGATTGGAGAACTGTTTGCCTGGAATGCAATAGGGTCTCCTGCCTGACCAGGGGGTTGGAGTAGAAGACCTCCAAAATCCCTTCCAACTCTGTCGTTCTGAGATGCTAAGAGCCCCTTCTTAAGCCAGGAGAATGCTTCATCTAGTTAGGATGTTATAAATTAAGAGCTGTCAGTATTACAATGTATATTAATAGTCACACCTCTTTTTAATGGGTTTGGCATTGGCAGCCGAGAGGAAATACAAGTCATCGGAGTTTGCTGTGCACACCCCGACAAAGGAATCCGTAATAAATCTTCCTTGAACAGCACTCACCATAAATATGTATCACATAAGGCGTCTGTTTTACATTCTGCATATAAATCAGCTCAGCGCTGAATAGCAATGAATCAGCTTTCAATGCCTGATTTGATAACAAATCGACTTGGATCCGAGGAGGCAGAATTTACAGCTCTCAGCTTGAAGACAGATAGTCAATACTTAAGCTGACTGCCAAGTTAACTTTCCCTCACCCAGCAAGTTTACACAAGCTGACATTTAGGGGATAAGGAAGGTTGGGATGTTGGGGAAGGAAGGTGAGGCCAAAAGGTAATCTTTTTTTATTATTATTATTATAATTCTCACCTGAAAGGACATTTCACCTTGTTTGGGGGATTTTTCTCTACACGCTGCTTGATATGGCTTCGGACAACATTTGGAAGTAAGATTTGGATGAAGCAGAGGGGCGGGACAACTCCTCCTTAATGTAATGCATAAAATGTGTTGAAGGAAAAGTTGATGACTGTGTTGGAATTTCAGGAGGGGGTTTCATTCCCCAGTATGTTAGATTCCGAGTGATTATTCTACGGAACAACCTACCTATCCCCAAAGTCAAATCAACTCTCCGTTGACTCAAACTCAACTTTTGATGGTTTCATGAAGGTGTCCATACCATTGTCCTCGGCAGCAGCGTGGAAACGGGTTATCATTCCTTTCTTCTTGCAGTGTGTGAGCTTGTTTCCTTCTGAGTTCTCGGTCTTGCCTACAGGCTTGGAAGATCCAAGGTATGGTCATTCTTTTCAACAAAGGCCAAGGTCATCTTGCTGCTGTAGCTCTGGCCTAGTCAAAATTGAGGGGGGGCGGTGCTCTCTGAGCTTGGCTTTTCCTTGCAATAGATTTCATTACCCAAATTGGATAACATCATCGGTGCCAGTAAGAAGAGGAGTTTGCCTTCCCGTTGATATTGTAGTGGTTTGCCCTGTCAGTGCTGATGAAAGTGGTCTTGGGGGTGGGGTGGGGGCTCTTTATTGCACTGTTTACTGTTAGCCTGTATGACAATACCTTGGTTGGGTATTGTTTACTTCTTAATTGTTGGTCTGTTAATCTCCACTCTCATCAAGACTAGTAGGAAAAGCCACTGCAATATAAATCAAAAGCAAACCCCGCTCCCTTCCAGCACTGATGAGGTTACCTAGTTTGAGTAGTGAAATGTCTGCAAGAAAGCAACCAACTCGGAGATCACCCAGGACCTCACAGTCCTCCTCCTCCTCCTCCTCCTCCTCCTCCTCCTCCTCCCTTCCAGCACTGGTGAGGTTACCTAGTTTGGCTAATGAAACATCTGCAAGAAAACAACCAACTTGGAGATCACCCAGGACCCCTCATTTCAACCCCAAACTATAAATATTCTCCTGTGCTAGTCGTAGTGACATGGGAGGGATAGAATTCTGAAGAATTATATGGAGCCATATATTTACAAATAAAACCCATTTTATTGCCTCCCCTTTTTACAACAGGTTCTGCTTCCCTTTGTGTCACTGCTGCTGTACAAAATCATCACAACAAGCTACTCAAAGCATATATGAAGTGGGCATTAAAACTCTTTATCTGAACGTATTCTAAAGATATGCGTGCACATACATACTTCAGCCTCCAAACTCACATTAAATGCTCCTTACAAGTGATGGAAGAGAAGTTTGCTTCATTTGTATTTCAATGCAAACTTCAAAAGTTATGTTTTAATTAATGCAGGCAGGAGCACTCCATTATTATTCAAAAGTCATCATTCCTTGACTTCCACAGTGCAATTTTTCGATCTTTATAAGGGATGTATCTACATGAATTATATTGAAAGTGATGTTCCACATGCATTGTATTAGGCGATATCACTTGCCAAAATTTTGTACATTAGGCAATATTGCAAGCAAAAATACACATTTGGAGAAATCTGTGTTGGAATATTTATACCTTTCATTGCGGAAAAAAAATAAAACAACATTCTATGTTGGAACAATGAAAGTTGACAGATTTGTTCATCTCTACGTTCAGCGACTCAAGATGTCATAAATATCTCCCATTCTGCAGTCCTGAAGTCAGAACTTTGCAATCAACTTAATTGGACAAGTTTTTTTTCAAGCCACTACATTTATTTCAACAAAGTTGCAGGTGTCAGTCAAATCAAATCTTTTTTGGAGGGGGGCATTACAGGCCAGTATTTTTTTTAAAAAAAGCCTCACCACTAATTAAGATAAAAATAAAAAAATAGTTATTCTAAAACATTTTTAAAATATTAGAATTGATATTATGGGGTAAGGTGCAAACTGTACAACAGTATTTGGCTGTGGTCAAGGAATTAAAATCAAATGAATCTGATAATAACATCTTGAGATAAGACAAAACTGATCAACTGTGATATTTAACAAAAGTGTAAATAATAACTCTAATCTCAGGGCAATACAGAATAATATGCTTCATTGTTTTAATTATTCCTCCATCATAGGGATGGAGTCTCTGTCTGAAGGGGAATTTTTTGGACTCTTTCTTTAGTAATGGCTGTTGGGGGGGGGATTAAATGTGACTAAGAATAAAACTCTTCTAAACATGTCGGGAGCAATAAAGGAGAATATTTGTATCAGAGGTCTTTGGTGCTGTCTGAACTTGGTGGCTTTCATGCAGATGTTTCATTACTCAAACTAAGTAACATCATCAGTGCTAGTAAGGAGTGGTGTTAACCTCCATAGTAGCATTGACGATATTACCTATTTTGAGTAATGGAATGTCTGCAAAAAAATAACTACCGTAGTTACCGGAGCTGCCAGCGAAGCGATTTCCATGTGTGCTGGGAGCCGCTTGCAAATCGATGGAATGGATGGCTGCTCCCTCCGCCGCCCATTCCATTCATTTGCGAGCGGGATGGAAGCAGGAAAGCAGGAAAAAATATTTTATTCCTGTTTCCCCCCTCTAAAAACGTGGTGCGTCTAATGGTCAGGGGCGTCCTATAGAGCAAAAAATACGGTACTTAAGATTTCTCTATCGTCCTTCCTTCTTTCTCAGTTCTGTGTAATGTTTTTTCTGCCTGTCTCCTCTTACTGTTCTGTTATACTTCCTTGGAAACAGCTTTCTGTGGAATGATGATCTATTTGCAGCAGACAGCTTTGGTTCTCTAATGGTGCTGAGCTACAGTGAGCCATATCCTTTGCCTTTTTCTAGACTGGCTGGGATTTATAGAGTTGCAATTCAGCAACATCTGTACAACTTCAGATTAGAGATTTAAATATAATGATTAAAAATTATTTTTGCAGTTGTGCATGAAAAATATTCAGTAATTTATTTATTTCTTAAATTTGTATGCCATCCCTCTCCAAGGACTTAGAGCGGATACAAGTAATACAATGAAGTAGTCTTCATGCTGCTTCTTTTACAGTTTGAGTTTTAAGATTCCTGTCCCAATTTACACCAGACAAACAAGCAAAGGGGACATCACACCTTCCCAGCAGCAGAGCCCAAGGAGGGCTGTATGTATCCTTGCTGTCAGTGTGAGAAATATGGTTGAGAAATAACTCCTTCACTAGCGGAGCTCCTTATATAGAGTCCTTATTCATGACTGCCCAGCCATTCTAGTGCACTCTTATTCGGGGTGAAGATATTCTTAAACTTTGTGTGACAGGTCCTGCTTATAGAGGCTCATAATTATTTATAGATGTACCTTGTCTTTTCTCTTTCTTTCAGAAAGATGCAGCCTTTGCATCTTGTGATAGTGAATTCCATAAATTCATGTGAAGAGAGAAATTTTAAACTCTATTATTACATTTGTAATGTTATGAGTGAAGGAGAAGATTTTTAGCTACTATTTTTATACCATTTCTAATTCTGGAAATTATTATCATGCTATTGAGACTCAAAACATTTTTACTTAGCATTAAATACAGAATAAATAAAAGGCTTAAGAAAACTGAAAGGCATGCTGGTAATCCTCTGATTAATCCAAGGATCTTGGTGTAACCCTTTTTATCTGTAAGAAAAGCAGTGTTCACTCCACACAAACTTTACAAGGCTGTATCTACAGGAAATAGGCAAAGTGTGGGCAGGATGGGTGCATATTGTTAACTACTCCTGTACATGCACCGAGTAATCCCAGTGGAACCAGTATATCTGCCCTCTCCCCATCTCAGCTTCGTCACAGCTAAATGGGGGGCCAAGGGATCTGTGGCAGGATTAAGTAAGCACCCCAGCAAGTGGGTTTTGAGCAAATAGTATAAACAGGCTGCTGTACAAGTACACAGGGTTCAACCCTCACACTTCTATTGCATCTAGACACAGATAAGGCAAAACCTAGCATTTCTCTTCCTAGCAACCACTCAAATATAAGTTTTTACACATGATGTGATTTGTTTTAACCATGCTTTGTTGAACAAATTGCAGTGGCCTTCACCAAATCTTACAAGAGTTCAAATTGTAACAGGGAGAGAAGGATTTTTCTCAAGCTATTGTGCAAGTTTGTGTCACCTGGGATAATAGTTACTGAAAGAATAGAAATGAAGCTGCCCACATTAAGGGTTATGGTTATATGTACTGTATTCTGCTAAAGGCAGGGAGAAGAGTACATCATTTAGCAAAATTACTTTACACAAGACTCTGTATCAAAGCTGTAAGATGGTTAAATTGTATGTCTGGGGATAAATTAAGTATATAATTTTTCAGGTTAATCTTTCAGCATTTGAAGAAAAAATGCTAATCACGACAATTGTTAAGCCTTGTGGGTGCAAATCCACAGATAAAGGAAACACCTGATGTTATTGTACCACAGTTGGTCATAAATTGGACCAGTGGTTTTTGTTGATCTGAATGTATATATACTAATACAGTGATGATGAACCTATAACATACATGTCAAAAGTGACATCCCACGATGTTTGGGGTGACATTGCATTCACCAACACCTGACAACAACTATTCTTGAAAGCGTGTTTCATTCTTGCACAATTTTCAGAGGCTGCTGAGTATGTGTGAGGATTGGGTGTGTTCTTGTGCAGTCTCCTGAGTCTCAGAAATTCACACAGGAACAGGCTGTGTTTTCATGTGATTTGGGGGTATGTATGTGCAGAGGCCATGGAAGAGCATTCTCTGAAGTTGCTTCAAGAACAAAGGCTTTATGCAACCTGGTACTGCTTCAGGTAGCCTGCAGTGGTTTACAATAGAAAAAAAATGTTGCTCAACTTCCGGTTCCAGCTTCTCACAATGAGGATGAGGAAGCCAGCGCTCCAGCTGCCAAAGTCCTTTTTTCCCATTTTGGGGGCACACAGGTGCCCAAGGCTGCCCTGGAGTGGTGGCTGAAGAGGAAGGCCATGTGAAGAGCTGAATCCACTTAACTTCTTTTCTCCGTTGGGAGAAAAAGACGTTCACGAAAGCAGCACCATTAGGGAAAGGCTTGGAATATTACGAAACTAACAATGATGGAAGCAAAGAAGACAAAAAAAAATCTGGTCTGGTGAGAACAATCAAAAATTATTATTATGCTCTACAAAAGAAAAACTTTGTTGGCCTGATTAAGAAAGAAAAATAGATAAGCTTCTCGTGAAAAGAGTTTGAAAAAAGGTGACTGAAATCCACAGGGGAGTTAAACAACAAAGGAAGGCTTAAGGATATTTAAAATGGTGGATGTCTGGAAGGTGATAAACTTTTAATTTTTCTTTTCTGTGAATTTTTGTAGATTAATTGAGATATATAAAGATTGTTTAATTTAATTTAATTTAATAATTTGATTTATATACTGCCCTTTTCTGTGCAACGGACTC
>JANHFO010002713.1:156032-166185 GCA_032468095.1 Pareas carinatus
TGATGGCTAATGGCAGATGGCAGTCAGCAGAAATAGTCTGCAGTGCTGCTTTTAACCACTGCACCATCCTGGCTCCTGAGTTGTTCTTCAGAACACCTGTCCCACCTATAGAGTCTTCCAAATGGTTTATCAGCCATATCAACTGGTAAGCAGAGAAGGGGAATTTTACAGTTAACTCATAACATATTTCTTTCTTTCTTCTTTCTTTTTAATCACACGCAGAAGTCAACGCAAACTGACCTTCTTAAGCAATACTGGCACATCTTCAACCCGACATCTGAAAGTCTCAGTCTGTTGGGTCTTTTCAAACCAGTCTGCCCTTGAAATACCATAAGGAAAATATTCCCCTAGAAGGATGTGAGCACAGAGAGGATGAAACTAGAACACAGTGCAGCATTTAATCTTAGTGACATTAAGTCTTGTCCATTTTAAAAGAAAAGAAAAGCATTCCTTGATAATTAGTTTGTTTATTTTGGCTTGGCTGGAATTCTGATCTGGACTTTATGAGGAGATTCCACATATCACATCCATGTTAAAAGCAGTAGCACCCATTAAAAAAAAATAAACAATGCACATTACAAAAACTTATAAAACACTTCCCATCAAAAACTCTTCATGTTTTCTTGATCTTCTGGGTTGCCTTACAAACCGTCATTTTCCCTTTTTTATGTTTTGTTTCACTCCCTCTGCCATACATGTTTGCTAAGCTTTGCATCTATCTGACAAAAGATATTTATTTGTCTGTGTGTTTCACTTCTCATCCAAGACACTTCTTCAGTTGAATAAACTTCTTGGATGAGAAGTGAAATGCTTTCAAAGAAAAAAAAACACAAGAAAGTCCAGTTGTCTTTCAGAAAAGCACTTTTGGGACACCCATAAGCTGGATGATGTAGAACCTCCACAGACTTGATAGGTGGATATAAATACCAAATCCAATATAAATATTTGGCTGACTATGAGGTGCAGCATAACGATATAGATTAATGTAAGAATTCAGCAATCTGGTCCACCAAATGCTTTGAGAGCTTCCCGAGAACAAAAGAGAAGGACCAATTCTTGTGTGTTATTTGTTTCTGGCATCCAATATATTGCGATGAATATTATCTCACTGATTCCTTCATAGATCTTGAATTTGTTTTTTAGTCAACCAACTATAATTGATTTTGCCTGCAGTGCTATATACTTTTTTCTAGGGAGTGATCTCCAATGTGATTGACTTATATCATGTCATGTCACTGAATGCAGTATATATGCAGTATATATAATGGATGCAGTATATCATGTCACCCTTAGTTCTTCTTTTCTCTGAACTAAACTTCATATGTTTTTGTCTCCAAGCCTTTAAGCATCTTAGTTGCCCTTCTCTACACTCTTTCCAGAGCCTCAAGATCTTTTTTGTAATGCTGTGACAAAAATTGGATGCAGTATCTCAGGCATGGTCTAACTAAGAATTTAAAAAGTGGTATTAATACTAATACTTCTTGTGGCTTTGATTCTATGCCTCTCTTTATACAACCAAAAACTATTTTAAAGTATTTACATAGCAAAGAACCATATATATGTCCTAATTCGACACACAAGATTCACTGATCATTTATGTTAACTCTGAGTTAGACCTTAACTTTTAAATTATGTTCGTGCAATCTTTCTAGTTATTTACAATATTTATACATTTTATAAGTTTATAATAATTGCATATTTATAAACGTAAAGGTATATTGCAGTATTCAACATGAATATTCATCGATCAGGTACCACACATCTAACCAAACTATCTGAATTTCTATGGCAAAGCAAAACATGTTTGATTACTTGAATATTGTGTAATCTTGACCTACCCTTTGATTTCAGAGACTATTTATGGTAATAATTCTACCATGAATTAAATACAGTCTATTCATGGCTGAATGTTCTGTTGGGCATCATTACTTCCTAATTTCAAGAGTTACACCTTGATTTTACATAAGCACTGGGCTTACGAACTAGTAGATGAGCTATTCCAGTTCATCCAGTTCAACCAGCTCTATGTATCTGTGCATGAGTGGGAGACAGGAGAGAGGGGGAGGGAGGGGGGAGGGAGGGAGAGAGAGAGAGAGAGGGAGGATATTAAAGAAAGATTTTTTTGTGAGTGTCTTGAACCAAGCCAAATATTTTCTTGTCACTAGACTCATAACTTTAGTCTGTCAAGGTCATGGCCTTCACTTTCTTCTTTAGATGGTTGGAGAGAGGAATGTCCATGAGATTAGAGCTCCTTTTGTTTTCATTGGGAGGGGTTTTGCTTATTCTGGCGGATTCTGGAGACTCACCAAGGCTCTCTAGACTCTGTTTATTAGATTTTTATCTTCTTATCAGAGTCTTCCTCCTTAAATCATGTCAGGATTTTACCACTCTTTAGGGATTCTGGGTGTTTTATTGCCTGCCTGTTGGTTGGGGGAAGGCAAGTTAAGGAATATCTAGTACATAGAGAGCAGTAAAGCTAAGACATCCTAATAAAATAGCATTTGTGTAAGGGTAGAAATGGGTAAGGGAAGCTGTCTTCTTTGGCTCTCTGGTTGTTGTTTCAATCAGAACATTGGAGTTGATATTATCATGTAGATGTCAGGTTTTGTGCTACTGCTTGCTGTTCCAGGGTTGAAATAATGAATGTAGAACCAAGTAAAACATCCAACATCCACCCAGGTTAGTGGGATGTTACTGGTGATTTATGACATATTTATTTTATTTTTTCAAATCAAAATGGCATGTGGAACCTTCAATTATTCCAGCTAGATTACATTCCCTCCAGTTCAGAAACAAGCAAGACTTGAATGAAAGACTTTGAAAACGTTCCAGAAAACTAACTCTTTTGTCTTACTCTCAAGGAAAGGGAAATGTTTGATTCATACCTATCAGACCTGAAGGTCACCAATGTGGTACTGGAAGTCCACCAGCTATCAGATAACTCATGGGGATCAAGTCTTATATAGTCACAACCAAGAACTTTGACCTTAGAGCTATTTGTTGTGTCAGTAGCACCAAACCTGTCCTTACAAGGACATCTGTTATACCTACCAGAGTTAGGCAGATCTCAAAAGATTGCTTTGTCTTATTGAACATATGAAGCAAACTGGGAAGGTGATGCAGCTCCCACTCTCTTTTCTAAACTATGGAGTAGAGTGGGCAGATTGTTTGGCAAGATCACAGGGCTTCTTCATGGGCTCCTCCTAATCTTCAGATAGAGTACCTCATCAAGGTAGCTAATTCCCCTCTGGAGCTTCATGGGTAAAGGAGAACCTCATAAAAACAGCTGAAAAAACTAATCTGTATGATAAAGGAGAATATTTGCAACTCAGGGTTGAAATAAGGACTCTTAATTCATAACATGATGGCATGATGAATGTACTTTATGATTATGAATGTATTTTATGATTGAGATTGCAGTTTGTCAATTGCAGCTTATATGTACATGACATGATGAATGTACTTTATGATTATGAATGTATCTTATGACTGTAAACACAGTTTGTCCATTGTAGCTTGTATGTAAGTCTAGAGCATGTACATTGGAGACAAATTCCTTGAGTGTCAGACACACTTGGTCAATAAATTCTAAATTATTTCTTGCTATCTGAGGTTGGTTGTTTTCTTGCAGACATTTCATTACCCAAATAGGTAACACCATCATGGAAAATCCTAGCTCACCTCCCATATGGGTGTTGTTGACATCTCCTTTGACACACTGCCATGTTCACTGAGCGCCAATGACTTTCCTCCTAATTTCTAACCAAAGGAATGTACTAACTCTAATTTACTGCTGCAGATCTCCCTCTCGATTGTTAAGGCCTTATGCCTTGATTCAATTCCACCATTTCTTTCCCTTGGGCAAATGTACAAGATCATCTATCCACTATATAGGCAGTTACGCATATACAGTAGCTTTGCTCAAGTCCTGGAACCTTAATCACATGAGATTATAAAACTAAGGGAAAGCTTTGCATAGAAAGGTCTATCATTACCTCAAGAAGCTTCATGGTTCTAGAGATAACTTTGGAATTCTCTTCTTCAATGTATGAGGGGCTGCCACAAAGAAGAGAGGGTCAACCAATTTTCCAAAGTGCCAGAAGGCAAGGCAAGGAGAGAAGCAACCTGGAATTAAGGAGGAATTTCCTAATGGTGAGAGCAATCAACCAATAGAATGACTTGCTACCAAAGTTGTGGGTGCTCCATGACTGGAAGCTTTTAAGAAGAGACTGGACAGCCACTTTGGAATGTCTGGAATGGATGTAAAGTCTCCTGTCTGAGCAGGGGGTTAGATCAGAAGACCTCCAATATTCCTGTTATTCTATACATCTTAATCCATTATATAAAATATGAAGACACTTGAACTAACACCTTAAAAAGAATGATCAGAGTGATCATTCTAACACAATGTGAGCAAAGGCTGTTTCGGTTTGCCCATGTTTATTCTCTCCACCATCACATTTTAACCTAAATCTGAAGCATTGCTGCGTTAAGAGTTTTGTGCCTTTAAACTGTTAGTTTCTCAAATGCAGGGTCAGCTTTTGCAATATAAATCTCCCAGCTAGTCTATGTATATTTTTAAACACTTTGTTATGTCCTTTGGCATCAAGTCAATCAATGTTGGTCCAAAATCCTATTTTGAAATATCAACATTCACGTTTCCATCAGAATCATGGTACGGAGGTCAGGGAAATGTGCTTTAATTAATGGTAGAATTCATATTTTGCTGTTTTAGGTAACTTTCTTTGGCAAATGAATCTTTCATGCTGACTTCTTTTTCGGAAGATAAGCATTTCCTACCGTTGTCTGAGCAAAATGTCTGTCTCTTCCCCCCTTTTTTCATGGTATAACATAACAGAATTGTGATAAGATTGCATTGAAGGACACTGACCTTGGAATGTTGGAACAAATGACTCATGCAAAGAAGATAATCTTTAATAGCAAATAAATGTGTGTATTCTTTAAAAAAATACTTGGCTGAAATTTTTCTTGTTATGTCTCTAAATTTTCTTGCCTTGCAAAAGGAGCTTTTTCTGCTTCTTCCTGACAAGATTGAGAAATTCTTTCAAATTTCACTCAGTGGAGATTTTGAGCTGGTTTTCTTTCTGGAAAGAACAGATGTTGGAATTTGTTGATGTTCTTCTCTCCTTGCTGCACATATTTTCCAGTTAGACTAGGTTCATGGGAAGATTTAATGGAGCTGAGGAAAGTCTTATCTTTCCTTCCACACTGCTGGAAAGTTGACCATGGAAGGAAAGATAAGACATTTATACTCCTTTCTTGGCCACCTCATCCCTGAATAAGGTTCTCCTCACCAGTCAGGAGTTTTTCGCTGAAATACACTTCTGTTTTAAAATAAATTCCCAGTCATGCAATGGAATAAGAAACATGGCGGGGGGGAGAGAAGAGAATGCTCTTTGATTGGAACAAGTTTCAAATGCTTTCAGAAACCAACCAACTAAATCAGAATCAGAATTTATTTCACCATGTGTGTCAAAACACCCAAGAAATTTGTCTTCAGTGACCATGCTCAATATCTACACAACAAGAATACAATCACGATACATTCATAGACAGTTTGAATGTATAAGCATAATCACAATCATTTGTATATATAGGCATAATCATGATCATTTGTATATATAGGCATATATAGGCATAATCAATTGTGTATATAAGCATATGATTCATAGTCATTAAAGTGCATAACATTCATCATGTCATCACGTAAATGATCCTTAAGTGACCAGTCATAATTCAAAGACTGACTACTGCATATATTTTTTTCCTTTTTTTCTTAATTTGCATTCTTTGTACTTGATTTTTAAATTATTTTTTTAAAAAAATAGATTTTTTTTTACAAAAGTACTTTTTTTAAAAAAGGTTGAGGATGCATTAAAGCAACCAATGAAAATGCAGGGATAGCAACTCAAGGGTAGTGTTAGCTCTTTGAGGTACCCCTAGGTCAGAAAACAGACACCACAAAGATTGTAGGAATATTTCTTTATTGTTTCAAGGCATAATAATGGAATTTTAAAAGCCTGCCAGAATGTTCTTCTATCCTTCAAATATAAATAGAATCAGGGTGGAGTTATTTGGAGTCTTTCTTCCCATTCTCTCCTTTCCCAGGATTAAGTTGTCTGGTTTGCTTTCTTTAACAACTTTTGCATTCCTTTTCCGAGACTATATCTGTAGGTAAACAAACAAGAAGGGAAAAAAATATTGGAGGCAGGCATGTCCTTTTCTAAAATTCAAGGTGTCAAATAAGGGATAAGGAAAAGAGACTTTCATTCTTAAAGTTAACAGTAGCAAAAATTAAATCTAAAAATGTAATACATTGAAAGACTCAGATATATAAACTTTCTTTAAAGTGGCTCAGTAGCATAAAACAAGTGTGTGTATTATATGCCTGGATTCTACAAACTGCACCCCTAAGTTCTGGAAAGCTTTTATATTAAAGAAACTAAAACCACTGCTTCCATTGTGGGATTTCTGTCTTGATTTCTGGTACCGTTCAAAAGGTGAAGGCTATGAGAAATATAAATTTGTTTCAATCAAACGTAAAAAATACATGTGAGTGAAGAGTGAATAAATTTATTAAATGATCAGCTTCTCTTTTTTACTTGTATGCATATCTATAATATGATATAATTGGAATATTGCTTATTGTTGGTCATTACAAAATCAATACAGGTAGTTCTCGACTCACAACAGTTCGTTTAGTGACTGTTTGAAGTTATAACAGCTCTGAAAAAAATTGACTTATAATCATTTTTCACAGTTATGGCCATTGCAGCATCGTCATAGTCACATGATCAGAATTCAGCTGCTTGGCAACGGAGTCATTTTTATGACAGTTGCAATGTCCTGAGGTCATGTGTTCTTATAACCAATGTCAATGGGGAAGTCAGATTCATTTAACAACCCTGTTACTAATTTAACAATTGCAGTGATTCACTTAACAACTGTGGCAAGAAAGGTTTTAAAATGGGACAAAATGTACTTAACAAATGTTTCATCTAGCAATGTAACTTTGAGGCTCAATTGTGGTATTAAGTCCAGGACTCTACCTGTATTGTAGAAATGGAAGATGATAATCAAGTAAAATATATTCTAAATAATAGGAACTAGAGTATACTTACTCTGTTTTACTTAAAGATAAATGAAAAGGTTATGATATAGCTGTATCAAATTATGTTATGGTATAGATGAATAATATTTGAACATGGAAACAGGAACAGAAAGAGAACAGAAAACAGAAAAGTACTTCACATCGCATAAACTGTTGGGATTTTGTACGATGAAATGTAATGATTGCACTAGTTTGGATTCATTTAAAAGAGAACTAGACATCGGGGAAGATAGGAATGTCATTGTTGGTTATACGTTTCTTCCAATATTAGAAGATGAATAACACAAATGGAATTTTTGAATAGCACAAATGGAAGGGTCTTTTCCACTTACATCCTACTCAGGCCTCCTTACATAGAAGGACACTAATATTCCAAAATGCAACCAAATTATTTCTACAGAATATGCAATTTATTAAATAGAAATGTAAACTTTTTCCATTATGGATGAGGTATTTTGGTTCTAAACTATATTTGTATAATTTTTTCTTATGAATTAGAAATGAAGAAAACTAGTGTATTAGTAAATACTAATTTATGTTAGTATGTTAATAGATACAGTTAAAATGCATGAATACAAAGTAAGAAGATAATCTACGTTAAACATTGACTTTAGTTACCTTCATAATTGTTACAAATAGGCTTTTTATTTTAGCCATTATACCCGCTTCTTTAGTTATTCATTACTTTAGTTAAGAAAGTCTTAATGGATTAAATTCCTTTGTTGGACCTCCAAATGTTAATTAGCAAAGGTTAACTACATTGTTTTTCTTAAGTCAAGGAGCCATGGATTTCATTCAGTTAAGTAAGTTCATATAATTATCTTATGGTCTTGATAACTTATGACTAAGGTATATAATGCAATTTTTTTTAGTTTCCATATAACTTTAGGTATTTTGAAATACTTCACATATTTTTTTACTGTTCTTAATTAACATCTCCAATTGACAACTGTACTGCCCAAAATTTAGAAGTTCGATTAAAAACAGATACAGTGCCTGGAGCTCAAAACATATTTTAAACTGGATTCACTAAAATTACAGATGATACGAAGCTGATTTTGAGATAAAAATAGAGGTCTGAAACATTATAGTTTATAATGGGTTCTTTCAGTGAATTTTGCTTCTGTAGATAAGCTTTTCAATATGTTTTTGTTTGTTTTTTCTTTTGGTGATTAAACTTCTGGAGTTTAATTTCTAATGTACATTGGGATAGTAAAATATTTTTCCCACTTGAGTATCTAGGAATTAGTCAAGGTACTCAAATGAATATTAAGTATTTACTCATAAGTAAGGTATTTATAGTAAATTGAGTTATAGTCCAAGCCTAAACAATTTTTTATTTAAATATCTTGCTTTTCTAGCAGTTTTGCGCACTAGAGGGCAGCATTCACTAAATTCATTATTCAAATACAGTATAGAAAAGTCTTATAAGTTGATCTAATATCAAAATACCTTGTCATCTTTACATAACCTTTAGAATTAGAATTTATTGTCCAAGTGTGTCTGGACACACAAGGAATTTATCTCTGGTGTACATGCTCTCAAAACCTGCAATCATAATCATAAAATACATTCATAATCATAAAGTACATTCATCATGTCATCATGTTATGTTAAAATATCTTAAAAGCATAAAATAGTTCTTTTCATAAGTAATTCTGTCACTTTCCACACTAAGTTTCTTCCACATGCAACAATATTGTATAAAAGCTATTGAAGTCAAGACTCAGGATTTTTAAAGCAATATTTTTGCAGGTTTGTTTCTTGCAATTTTATATATCTCCCACAAGATGGAGTATATTTTCCATTTTGAAACAAAGTTGTTTAGATCTTTGATTGTAGGAAAATTCTACAAAATTATAAGAATTCCTTTCCCTGATACTTTTAGAACTTCAACAACAAAAAACACATAGGTATAATAGAGAGACGAGCACTTTATAGATCCCAAATGGTCATCCTTACGATATAGTTGCCAGGAATGCTATACATACAAAGCTGTACAGGTATAGTATAGGACAAGATTTCCATATTTGGGTCAATATTTTGAATTGGTAACAATGCTGCAATTCAGTAGTATGACCTTAACTCATTTTGTTGAGGCTGTGTGTGTCTCCTGTGGATCTTGTCTCTTCTGTTGATGTGAGAGTCTCATCAGATATTTTTATGTTATTCTAAAGAAAGTCAAAAGACATAGTAGCAACTGTCAGCCACTTAAATGTTTCAATCTCTGATGTAATACTTTTCCTTATCACTAGAATGACTGATTTCACATAGTGTTTAACCTTAGCTTGTTCTACTCATGAATTGATTAATAATGCCTGACCATTAAATATAGCTTATATATCAATACAACTGGATACACACAGTAACTAAATCAGAATGAAAGGCACTTTATTATGGCATAATTCAAGATATCGATTTAACTATGGAAATATTATCCTATAATATACCTGCACAGTACTATATTATTTTTGTTAGTATCAACTTTGTATGCATTTACTGTATGTCCTTGATAAAATCTCACACAACCAAATCTGATTTCTTGTAACTATATCATTTACTGTTACTGTAGTGACTTTCTATTATTTTCATAATCACAATATGGAAAAGTTGACAATTGTCTTTGTCAGGATGTCTGTTTCTATTCTACTCCAGTCCTGGAATTTCCTGGTGAATTCCTCTCCAACTCAGCTTGGTTCTTTTGAGCTTGGCCAAAGTCAGATGTTTGATACTTGGTATGACATGTGTCTAGTAAGTTAGAATACTTGTATTTGTAGAGGTGGTAAGTTATATGAGTTTGAGAAAACCTGTTAAACTTGCCATCCTAAATTATAAAAGTTATTTATAGGAAGAAAGAATATTTCCAAGTTCTTTTTTGTCACTGAGAAGTTAGGTCCAAATGGTATCATCTTACTTTTTTTCATTATATTAGTTTAGGCCCATCTTGATGACGGGTCCTAGGATCAAGAGAGATGGCACGTGGCCAATTCCCCCCTCCTTCCCAACTCCCTCCCCCTCTTC
>JANHFO010002714.1:17057-29571 GCA_032468095.1 Pareas carinatus
CCCTTCTCCCGAAGGACTCAGGGCGGTGTACAGAAAACATAAAAATTTAACATTGAACTTTAAAAAACAATATTTATGAAAGGATATGGGGGGATTCTTGGGGGGGGTTGAGTCATGATTATGGTGAAAACTGTTAGCATTTATTTGATTGGGATGACTTGAGAGCACGTTACTAAATATATATTTTGGAAATATTTTGGGAGAAGGTGAAAGAATACAAGTAGCCATATCTTTTTTTAAAAAAGATCTCTAAGTGGTGCTTATTTCTATTGATAGGGTTCTTCCCCTTATGTACGTCTAAACAAATAAAACAAATAAAAATAAATAAATTACCATTTTCCGCACCTGTCCCAAATTCTAAACGATCAACTTATCTATCCTGTAGTCCTTAAAGTTTCCACCTTGCAAAAAAAATATTTTGGAAACAACAGTGGTTTGAAAAATAGAAACTTTCTTCAGTAGGTCTGCAAGACTCCAGGCATGAAAACTCAAGAGAAGCAATTTTTAACAGTAGAATCACGTCATAGGGAGAAAAACCGAGCAGAAAGCGTTTCTGTATGGGAATTTTGCCTTTTTCCCAGCCTAATCCTGCATCTGCAAAACCTAAACAGATTATGCTGGAGAGGTAAGCCATTCTTATCTGCTATTTTTATCACTAAGTCTTCTTAAATTTATACCAAGGTCATTAGCATAGCTATTGCTGCTGCCAACATGACATACAGACCTTTGCTTAATTGTAGAATGAATGCTAATCAAACCAACTTTTACGATTAAAATGCAACATTTATTGATGTGCTGAATATGCAAAATGATAGCATTTTATATACACACCCCTGTTTTGTAAGCCTAAAGCAAAATATAAGGAATGGGAATGAAGAGTCGCCCTTTATTTTCCCCGCAGTCTTGAAAAAGATTTTTTTGCTTATTTTCCAACCCAGCCCCAGAAGCTGCGTTTTAACAACATAACCTGCTTGCTGAACTTAATCGCTTTTTGACTTTGCACAATAAATGAATTAGAAACCGATGGGCAGGATTCACACAACACAGCCGTTAAATCAATCAATCCAAGTGTAAGCTAAGCAAGTGGTACACGGTGTGAGAATGATGAAAAAGTTAAAAAAAGTCTCACATGAGCATATTGGAAAAGGATGCAGGCTTTCATATTTTCTGATAGAAGAGAATGTTAGTAGCTCAAGGTAGAACTGTGGAGTTGTTCCTGGCGTGCTACGAATAGATTAGAATAGAATAGAATAGAATAGAATAGAATAGAATAGAATTCTGTATTAACCAAGTGTGACTGGACACACAAGGAATTTGTTTCCATTGCAGAAGCTCTCAATGTACATATAAGCTGCAAGTGATAAATTATGATCATAACCATAAAATGCATTCACCCTAAGTCATAAGATACGAACTTGGCAGTTTGCTTGCAAACATTTCATTACTACATTAAGATCAGTGACATCCTTCAATTTCATATAGTAGACAGAACTCCTCCTCTAAGGAGGGCTACAAAAAAAAGGTAGACAGAATATTTTTTTTAAAAAAACCTAGATATTTTCCCATCTAAGAACCCTGAAGCTTTTCCTGTGAAATTCCACTTGCCTGGAATTCCACTTATCTGGAATGGTATGGGATCTCCTCCTCAATTTCTTTTAAGCCCAGCGGAACTCTCGGCACCGCGCCTTTTGTTTCCGCCCCGGCCCTGACGGTGACTCCCCACAAGCTTCGCTCTCATTGGCTTAGGCCCAGCGCTGGCGAGCTCCCTCCGGCGTCGGCGATTGGCCGCCGGGCGACTCCGCCGCCGTTGCCCGGGCGACGGCTGCCGGTGCGCCTCCGTTAGCGGCCCCCCGTCGCGGCGCGGAAGCAGCCATGGCCAGCGTCCACGAGAGCCTCTACTTCAACCCCATGATGACCAACGGCGTGGTGCACGCCAACGTCTTCGGCATCAAGGACTGGGTCACCCCTTACAAGATGGCCCTGCTGGTGCTGATCCGGGAGCTGGGCCGGAGCGGGCCGCAGCTCAGCCTGCTCGAAAGGCGGCGGCTCAACCAGCTGCTGCTGCCCCTCTTGCAGGTTGGGCGGCTGGGGGGGGGGGGCGAGAAAAGGGCCCGTGGGGGCTGTGTTTCGTTTTGGGTGGCGGGAGGGTGTGGGTCCCTTTATTTGTTCGTTATTATTTATTTGCCCCCCATTCCGCCATGGAGGTGCTCTGGGGGGGCTTACAACAACAAAAAGGGAGGAATGAAAAGAGTCTACAGAAGTGTCCTCTCCTGTCAGAAATGCTGGAACTAGAAGGGGGGGGGGATTAGTCATTTAAATTAAAATACTTTAATAAAAAACAGGATAAAGCAATAGAACCATAAAATAAACAGTGAAAAAGAGCACAGTGGGAATACACTGTGGAAAACTTTTCCCTATCTCATTTGTGACTTTTCAGGTGAGGCGGCAGGGGGGGCTTGAGGCCAGGCAGAGGGGTTTCATTTCTTTCTATTCACAGCAATAAATACTTGATTTGAAATTTTAAATTTAATTTAATTGTGGATTCATAATTTAGAAGACGGTGTACTCTGGGCAGCTGACGAGAAGAACCCAAAATAAATCCAAAAGAAGAAGAAAAAATAAACTTAACAACAAAGAAAGAGTATATGAATGCACTGTATATTTATATTTTATATAAATATAAAATGGTGACCCAGGGCAAAATGAGGGTAGGCTTTGCCAGTGATGATAAACAGGACTACAATGGTATGGTTTGTTCTTGTACATGTAGAAATCTGGTTAGGTTTGCACAGCACATTAGACTAAATTTGTGGCTGAATGAATGAATTGTGTATATTCATCCAAAGTTTATTTTATGGTTCCATATGCTGTGTGAATCCACCAGTTGGGTTATTTCAGGGAATCATATTTCGATGAACTGTGATTTAACGAATTGTGTGAACCCAGCCATTCTAACTGTGAGTGTTACTTCTTTATTTAGGGTCCTGATATGACACTGTCTCGTTTGATTCAAAGTATTGATGAATGCTGCGCTGAAATAGCAAATTCTCTTAAAACAAGGTATGATTTCCCCCCCCTTTTTTAATTGCAAATGTCAGTTTGTTTTATTTGTGTCCACTCTTGTTTGTTTACCAAGAATAGTTGTTAGTGGAGTTAAATGTACGCAGGTTTTTGGTACTTTATGTGAAAAGAAAGTTTGTTTTACAAGTTTGAAAAGGTTTTTTGGATGAAGAAGCTTGTTTTTTTGCTTTGGTGCTACAATTTCAATTGTGTTTTTAAAATAAATATTTTCTTAATGTTCATGTTTTGGGAGGGACTGTAAAGTCAGCTCGACTAGCACCCATGTGCAGGGGGAACCTTTACCTGTTATAGATCATGTTCTGTCCATACAGAATCAGATAGCACATTTCACCATCCTCTGTTGGCTTCCCTTATAGGATCAAGCTGATGGCAGAAGGAGAATTAAAGGATATGGAACAATTCTTTGATGATCTTTCAGACTCATTCAGTGGAACCGAACCAGAAGTTCACAAAACAAGTGTCGTAGGTGAAAAAAGAAATAATCTTAGTTACTTCACATCTTAAATCTTCACTCTTTGCTTAAATTCTAACTGCCTGAGCTGGTTTGCTTCAATAAAACAAACCTTAGTTTGACATGCTTCATTTCTATGAATTTGCAAGATTTTTTTGAGGTAGAGATTCTTTGTGCTGCGTTTTTTTTTTGCCATTTGTTCCTTTTGGGGAAATGCTCCCTGTCGTGGTGGAAGCGGGTATTACAAGATGAGTTTTGAATATACTGCAGCGTAAACCCTCTAGAGCTGATAAGGCAGGAGAAGGGCCAGCTCCACAATAAGAATCTCCTTCTCATCTCTATAGGCTTGTTTCTGCGTCACATGATCCTGGCTTACAATAAACTTTCATTCAGCCAAGTCTACAAGCTTTACACGGCTCTCCAGCAGTACTTCCAAAGCGATGAGAAGAAAGGCAGGGATAACGAGAACGAAATGGAGCTGACGTGTTGTGGAGGAGCAGATGTGGAAATGGAGAAAGAAGAACTCGACGGACCGCTCAGGTTATTGTTTATTCATTTCTAGGAAATCCGTGGGCAGCCCCAATCCGTGAGGACTCTGAGCAGCTTATTACGCAATATTGTACATAATGTTAAAATCACAAAGTCTGGAGAAACCAACAACCATTGAATAAGCCAAAGCACACAGACAAGAAGTGTCATTCTCCCTCTAACACAAAACTGGGGGAACAGTCAGGTTTTTAAGAGCTCATTTAAATAATTAAACATTGGGAGCTTCTGCACCGGAGACAAATTCCTTGTGTGCCCAATCACACTTCGCCAATAAAGAATTCTGTTCTGTTCTGTTCTATTTTCTATTCTTTTTTATTCTATTCCATTCCATTCCATTCTAAGGGAAGGGTGGGAGCTATGCACTATAAATTACATATATCTCAATTTTGGTTGCTGAATAAAAGGTAGGATTGATTCAGAGATTTCTTGGCTTGTGTGTGGCCAGTTCAAACTCTTGGATAAATATGGCCAAAAGTTCTGACGTTGTTCTGTTGTCTACACTTTGGCAAGAGGGGGGGACACCCATGATTATGTAATATGTAGGGTAGCTATGGCTTTGCCTGTATTTAGCAAAATAGCTTGCAAGTTCTCAGAGCACCTTAGCTAATGATGAATGTGAAAGCTTGCACCCTATTGTGTGACATCTGGAGGACTTCTGCACTGATTTTTTAGCCCTTTTTGAAACGAACTGCTGTCTTTGCTACTCTTGGGTCATCTGATTTTCTGGTGAAATGTCACGATGGGTTCTCTCTTTGAAGGGAGGAAGAGATATCCTGCAACGGCCCACTCTCACAGAAGCAAGCAGAATATTTCCTCTCTCAACAGGTATGTCAATTGTTAAACTGAAGTATTTTTGGTGCACTCTGTTTTCAATAACAGCATATTTAAAATATCGAAAGGTGAACAGCGGATGTGGAAGATATACCACAGCTTGAGGATGAAATGGAACAGGAAGCCATCCTCTGGATATGCCTGCAATTCAAAGAGGCCATGTGTTTTTAATAAATTTCCTATTATCTCCTTAGAAAAATATCTGCCTAGTCCATTGTGCAAATATATACGCAACATAGAAGCACATCACATTATAAGGCGGGTTTCTCAACCGTGGTAGCTTGACGATGTGTGGACTTCAGTTCCCAGAACCCCCCCTGCCAGCATGACGTCTACACATCTCCAAGTTGCTAAAGTTGCATACCCCACCAATAACGTGAAAAAGTTCTGTGACGGTGTTGACTGCGAAAAGGTTGGATTTAATTTAATCCAGTAAATTTACATCTCTTTATCAGATTCTTTTTTGAAACTTCGTTCTAGGCATCTCTGTTGAAAAATGATGAGACCAAAGCCCTTTCCCCAGCATCTTTGCAAAAGGAGCTGAACAACCTGTTAAAATTTAACCCGGATTTTGCTGAAGCGGTAGGTGAGGTTAACTGGCTTCCTTTGCTCCCGCCTCAGCGAGGGTCTCCCATTGCGGTGGGCTAGGCTGCCTGAGTGTCAGGCAGGCAAGGCAGACTCACGAGCTGCCATTGGTCAGTCTGGTGTTCTGATCCCGGTCATTCTCGACTTTCAATCACAATTAGTTCGAGGACATCTGTTGTTAAGGGATGCGGTCATGAAGCGAGTCGGGCCAAATTTTACAACCGTTTTTCGCTGTGGTCAGCTTGCACGATGTGTCAATCCACACATGGTTGGTCAACCGTAGCCTGTGACTGAACGTCATGTGTGAGAACCCAGGGCCACCGTATTATCCAGCCCACTTGTGACCAAGGACACATTTAATGCAAAGCCGGCATCCTCGTATATGGCTCTGGCAAACTTGTGCAAACCTGGTTTGTTTTTAGCATTACCTGAGCTACTTAAACAGCCTTCGAGTCCAGGACGTCTTCAGCTCAACGCACAGCCTCCTCCACTACTTCGACCGCTTGATTCTCACCGGGGCAGAAAGCAAAAGTAACGGGGACGAAGGTTATGGGCGAAGCCTCAGATACGCCGCTCTTAATTTGGCCGCGCTGCACTGCCGGTTTGGTCACTAGTGAGTTGCTTTTAATCGACTACTATCTATTATAATGCCTTGGTAAGACCACCCCTGGAATCCTGCATCCAGTTTGGGACCCCCACGATGTAAAAAAAGATGTCGACACTCTAGAAAAAGTGAAGAGAAGAGCAACAAAGAGGATTAGAGACGGGAGGCTAAACCATGGGACGAACGGTGGCAGGAATTGGGTGTGTCTAGTTTAATGAAGAGAAGGGTTAGGGGTGACATGATAGCAGCGTTCCAATATTTGAGGGGCTGCCACAAAGGAGAGGCGGGCTGGACTAGAAGACCTCCCAGGTCCCTCCCAACTCCGTCATTCTGTTGCTACCATCTTTGCCTGCCTGCTTGGCTATTTTCTCAACCAGGGGTTGGAATCTGGATCGAATATATCCAATAGCCCCCTCCCCCCAAAATAATACAAGTGGTAAAAATGTTCTTTTTTTCCTCATCCCAAAGAAAAATGAATTTCTTCTATTTTAACTCCTCACCCCGAGAATACTAGGCCCAGTTGCCAACCTGTAACATCTCCTTATTGGCTGGTTCTATATTATAAATATATATGTATAATATATTGTTAAGAGTCTCCATATTAGTAGAGCCTTTACAGGGACTGCCTTTCCTCTCCGTTTGCAGCCACCAGGCTGAGCTGGCCTTGCAGGAAGCCATCCGAATTGCCCAGGAATCTAACGACCACGTCTGCCTGCAGCACTGTCTGGTAAGCTGGGAGAGGCTTTCCAGCAGAAAGTCTAAGGAAGATTCTTCTTAACCACCGTTTCTTTTCCAGCGCTTTGAGCCTAGACTTTCCATGAATCTGAGGATTACATAGGCCGGACACAGAAGCCTGACCAGTTTTGATCGAGCTTTGAAAAAGGGGGGGGGTACTGAGTGCTTGAGTTTCCTTTCACGGAATCATGTCTTTCTTAATGATAGCAAGTCAGACAGCAGCCAAGGAAGCTTCTGGTGACTCTGGAATTCCTAATATTGGAGTAGCTGCAATATTAGAGACTGGACCTCTACTGGAAGGGTGTTCAGCGTTCGGTAGCCATGCCATTTGTCTCCTGTCGTTTTTTCGCCAGAGCTGGCTGCACATCTTGGAGCAGAAGAGATTGGATAGCTGCATTCTTCTAGAGCACTCTGTGAAGAAAGCGGTATATTTTGGATTGCCGGTATGTGTCAATTTTGTTGATAGACAGCACAGAGGTTTTACAAGCCAGCAAAGAAAGAAAGAAAGAAAGAAAGAGAGTCTCGTATGGCCATTTCTAGTCTATTCGCTTTCGTCAGCGAGGCAGGCCCTCCTCGGTGGGATTCGAACCCGGGCTGGAGGACACGCGAGGCTAATGTCTGAGCCACTGAGACGCAGGTTCTCCCTCTCTTTTTGACTTGTACCAGGGGATCTATCAGGCTTTTTTTTAATGAGGGAAGACACCTAGGGTTTTTTTCTGAGTACCGAAGGGAGTGGGCTACTCCCTTTGCCTTTCAGCCTCAGACTAGGGGCTTTAGCAGGCCCTAATTGTGTCAGTTCCTTGGTCAGTTTCTTTTTTTCTCACTTGGTCAATTTCATTTCTTTTTTAAAGGTCACTTTTCTCTACTTGGCCCCTCTCTCTCTCTCTCTCTCCCTCCCCCTCTCTCTCCCTCTCCCCCCCTCTCTCTCTCGGGTTAGTAACAGCGTCCTCTTTTAAAACACCTTCCCTCCTACTCTCCTAGTACTTAGCCTCTCTGGGGATCCAGTCCTTGGTCCAACAAAGAGCTTTGGCAGGCAAGACGGCCAACAAGCTAATGGACGCTTTGAAAGACTCCGACCTCTTACACTGGAAGCACAGCTTGTCTGAACTGATCGATATCAGCATCGCCCAGAAGACGGCCATCTGGAGGTTGTATGGACGCAGGTACGCCCAGCGTCAGTCACGACAGAAGAGACGAGTCCGCGTTAGGGATTCTTCGGAGGCTCAGAAAACCTCCCAGTCTGATATTGTCAGGAAGCCGCATTTGGGATTATTTTAATTAAAATTAAGGAGCACGAAAGCACATCTTGGGGCCTTCACTGTAATCTATGAGCTGAATGAGATCTCTGGCAGGGCTGGCTCACCTCTACGAACGAGGAAAAAAAGTACAGAATACGTCGTACCAATTTCTATCCTGGCCATCACAGAATGGTGCAGAGCCTTTAAAATAAATAAATAAAGGTATTGAGAACCTCTGTTCAGCATGGAATAAAAGGAACGGGCCAGATGCCAAGGCTGTTGTTCTCTGTCTATCGGTAGCCTGGTTTTATTCTCTCTCTCTCTACCCCCCCCTCTCTCCCTAGCACAATGGCGCTCCAGCAGGCCCAGATGCTCTTGAGCATGAACAGCCTGGAGGCCGTGAACGTGGGCGTTCAGCAGAACAACACCGAGTCCTTCGCCGTGGTGCTATGCCACTTGGCTGAGCTGCATGCAGAGCAGGTGGGTGGCGTGTTTCTGTGCGCGCCGAGATTCCCCACGATCGTCTCCTGCAACGTGTCCTTCTCCAGGCTGGAGAAGAGAGTCACTTTATTTTTATAACAGCAATGGCGTTTTACAAGCCAGCAAAGAAAGAAAGGGAGTCTCGGATGGCCATTTCTACCTTATTCGCTTTCATCAGCGAGGCAGACCCTGGATGGGATTCGAACCTGGGCTGGATGGCATGTGAGGCTGACGTCTCAGCCACTGAGTCACAGGGTCTCCCTTTCTTTGTTGGCTTCTACCAGGGGATCTATCAGGCGTTGTTTTTTTATGAGGCAAAGAACTAAATAAATCCCTGCTCTCTAAATAAAGCAGATAAATCCCTGCTCTCTAAATAAAGCAGATACATCCCTGCTCTCTCTCGGTGGTCCTGCTGCTGTACTCCCCCACTCAGTTGCTGGAGAGCAGCATTTCTCAATCCCGGCTGCTTTAAGATACACGGACTTCAACTCCCAGAATTCCCCAGCCAGCATGTCTGGAAGCATTTGTACAACTTTCACTTGAGAGAGGCTGCTTTCTGTGTCACTTCTACAATCTCATCCAAGTGACACTAAAACAAAGCAATATCTTAAAAGGGGTTGAGCCTTCTGACAGCATTTAAAATAGCGCAGCTGTATTGCCTATCTGATAATACAGTAAAAAAAAAATCAGGAGATATTATTTTATTAGAAGCTATCTAGAGTCACATAAAAGCAAGATGGGTGGCCATATAAATTAAAGAAAAGAAAGAAAGAAACTCCTTTGAGCTGTTTTTTATTTTTGAAACCAAGGCACGAAAGAAACATAAATTTCTACCTTTTTCTTTCCGATCTTCCTTTTTACACATCAGGGTTATTTCACAGCGGCCGCTGAGATCCTGAAGCATCTTAAAGAGAGATTTCCCACCAACAGTCAGCATGCTAAGGTGAGCTTCGGCCGTTAAACTCTTGAGAAACGTATCCTTTCGGACTTTTATTCATTCATTCATTCATTTGTGCTTTTGCTTACAAAAACCCTGTGAGTTGAATTATTTACATTGTGCTGGCTGTGTCTAGAAGCTAAATAGTGCCAGATCTGGATTTTGCTCCTTGTCATAAAAAAATAATGCTAAAAGGAGAACTGTCTAAAGATCAAGTCTAAACACAAGCTATACTAATGGATAAACCAGGCTCTTAATAAAGCTGCTGCTTTCTGGATGTGTTGGACTGCGAATCCCATAATCCAGAGGCGACCTGGTCCGTTAGATAAGATAGGATAGGGATAAGATCATCTCTGTTGTCATTTTACCGTGGGCACAACGACACACGTCCAAAATGAAATGGAGTTGCCCTCTCTCAAAGGGAAACACATACGTGACACACATCCAAAGTATACTACAGGCAACCTGTGTATAAAACCCAATATACACAACCATAAAAATATTAAATACAGTCCATCTTGGAATATGTAACGGGAGGAGGAAGCCTGAGAGTGCACAGGGTTAACGCTGCATGGAAGGAAACCATGGCTGAACCTGGATGTTATGCCACGGATACCACCAAGCCTCCTGCCGGGAGGTGACCACGGAAACAGGTGGTGAAGAGGACGACCATTGCAGAAATTGAGAACGATGTCATATATATATTGGGACAAGGTGGATGTTCCAACCATTTGGGGGGTGTGGCGGGTGCAGGCTTCACAAGCGGGTGAAAACCCAGTCCTTTTACCAACCTGGACCCTTTTCCCATCCCCTTGCGCAGCTGTGGATGCTGTTTGATCAGAAAATCCAGTTCGAGCGGGCCATGAACGACGGCCGGTACCACGTCGCCGAGTCTCTGGTGGCCGGGATTACTGCCCTGAGCAGCTGCGAGGGGGTTTACAGGTGAGAGGTCACCCGGGGGGGGGGGGCAAAAAGAAACACAGGTGGTCCTCGATCGAGCCCGAAATTTCTGCTCCTAAGCACCGTGGTTAAGTCGGTTTTTTCCTCATTGTACGCCCTTTCTGATCACCGTTGTTAAGCAAATCCCTGCAGCTGTGAAGTCAGTAACGCAATCGTTAAGCGAATCCGGCTTGCCCCGTGGCCTTTGGTTTGTCAAACGGTCGCAAAAGTGGATCGCCTGACCCCGGGATACTGCCACCGTCATAAATACGAGACAGTGGCCAAGGGTCTGAATTCTGATCACGTGACTGTGGGGATGCCGCCACCGTTGTTACGTGTGTCAAAAGTCCCTTTTTTCAGGGTCATCGTAACTCCCAGTGGTCAGTAAATTAACTGTTGTAAGTCGAGGACTGCCTATTGGTGTGTTCGTGCGTGTTTTGCTTTTGAGTCGTAACTGTGAGTCAGTCCCCAAGCATCTGAAATGCAGTCATGTGACCTGGGGGGAGGGGAGAACGTTTTACGATAGGTGGGAATGCTCGACAGGCCATAAAGCATCTTTTTGGGGGCTGTCGTAACTCTGGTCATTAAAGTACCGGTCGTAAGCGAAGAACCAACCATGTGGAAAGCTACATCGGTTTCTCCCTTGCCTGTGGATTGATTTTCTCCTGGGGCTGGCCTGGGGATCATTACTTACGATTGGGAATTGTATTCATGGTTAAGATCGTGGTTTGTCGATTGCAGCTTATGCACTGCCAACAGGCCAGGAGTTCTCTTCCTGGTCAGCTTTGCTAGGGAGACAGTATTAAATCATGTTACAACCCCTAGTACGGCCCCTTTTATGGAAGGAGGAAAATGTCTCCTTTGTTCCATCCTTTTAATCCAATCTCATGAATAATTATCTATATGTCTATATATCCAACTCTATCTCTATCTCTATCTCTATCCATATCTCTATCTCTATCTCTATCTCTATCTCTATCTATATCTATATCTATATCTATATCTATATCTATAATCATATCTATATCTATATCTATATCTATATCTATATCTATATCTATATCTATATCTATATATAGCTATATCTACATCTATATAGCTATATATCTATATCTATGTACTATACATCTATCTATCCATCTCTATCCCTATCTATCTATCTATCTATCTATCTATCTATCTATCTATCTATTTATCTATCTATCTATCTATCTATCTATCCTTATCTATCTCTATCTCTATCATCTCTCTCTGTCTCTGTCTGTCTGTCTGTCTATCTATATCTATCTATCTATCTATCTATCTATCTTATCTAAAATCTCCCGCAAATGTAACAGCCAAAGTAAAGCTATCATACGGTTGCTATAGTTATTATGATTCTCATGAGATCTTGAATATAACAGTGGGATTCACATTCTCATTTCATTTCCAGGCATTTTCAGTTCAAGTAATCTTTTACCTACTTGAACTTTATAAAAATGTCCAGTCGGTCTATTGTCCCTTGGAAGAATGAGGCCTCAATGAATGTTAATGATGGGGGTGCCTGGAAACGACCTGGCCGCCCAGTCCTCAGATTGCAACCAAAGACCCCAGGGCCCTTCTGGGGGTCAGCCCTGCCATTGGTTCCTCCCCCCTTTCCTAAGAGCCATTGGGCCAATTGGCCAGAGAAGAAGAATGGGGAAGAATGGGGCTTCTCCCCCTGCCTCAGTTCTGTTTCTTAAACAGGATTTAAGATCTGAGTCATTCTTGCATTTTGTAGAATGAGGGGAATCGGTTGCATTTTACTTTTATTTTTAATGTCCTTTTTGACTCTTTTTCCTAACATCAGCGTCACGCTACTTTTAAAGAACCCACCAAAGTGGATATTCAGCGCAACCATTTCCAAATTCTCCTCCGCCATTTCTGTGCACGTTAAGACCGACGCCATAATAGCAACGCATGCTGCTTTGTGTACAGTATAAAGACTATTTTGGTTAAGCCGCATGAGATCCAGGGCATGGAGCGTTTTTCTCTCTTCTCTCCTTTGTAGCTTACTTTCATAGGGGGGGGGGGGGGGGGGGGGGGGGGGGGGGGGGGGGGGGGGG
>JANHFO010002714.1:35710-49054 GCA_032468095.1 Pareas carinatus
GAAGGAAGGAAGGAAGGATTGAAGGAAGGAAGGAGAGATGTGAGAAGGAAGGAAGGAGAGATGTGAGAAGGGAGGAAGGAAGGAATCCGTCCTAGGGCCGGGAGCACCTCGGGGGTTTTCTCCTCCTACTCCCTGCTCAGGCAGGAGGCCCCATGTGGGGATCCCTCCCTTATGGAGATGGCCACCCAATACAGGTAAGTCCTCGACTTACAACCACCACCGAGCCTGAAATTTGTGATGTGGTTAAGTGAGGAATTGGTGAAGTGAGTTTTTGCCCCATTTTTATGACCTTCCTCGCCAAAAAAGGGATCACATGTCCCTGGGACGCCGCAACCGTCATAAATGCGAATCGGTGGTCAAGCATTGGAATGTAAATCGCCTGAGCCTGGGGCTGCTGCAACGGTCGTAAGTGTGAAAAGGTCACTTTTTTCCAGTGCCGTTGTGACTTCGAACGGTCGCTAAATAAACTGTTGTAAGTCGAGGACTATCTGTATGGACAGCAGGAATCCAGGTGTCAAAAGAAATTCACAAAACCGATGTAGCAGAGGAGAAAAACCCCAAGGTTTTAGCAGCGAACGTCTTCTTACTTAACCCTTCAGCCTCTTTCTCTTCCCCACCCCCTCTTGCAGATCCTTTTCTAGGCGCCATCATGAGCGACCAGCTGAAATTCATCGTGGAGAAGATCAACAAAGAGCCATTCAAAAAGAATTTCAACTTGATCACTTTCGATTCGCTGGAGTCGACGCAGCTCCTACAGTTGCTCAGCGATGTTCTGGGCGAGATTGACCCCAAGGTGGGTCAGACGTTGCAAGGTTGAAATCTGTGTTTAGAAAACTTGTTAGCACCTTATTATCTGGAAGTGTCCACCCTGTTGTTTTCTGCGTCTTACAGAGGGTTGAACTAGATGACCTTGGAGATTCCCCCCCTCCCTTCCCTGCTTTGTAGTGATGATTCAGTCTGATGGCTTAATCCTTAAACTAGCCTTATCCAGACTGGCCCCCAGATTTGGCAAAGGCTGGACAAATCAAAACTCTGCATGTTTCCACCAACTTAGCTGCAGGGTGTCAGACTAGAGCAGCCTGATTTATCAAAAGCAGATCTGGCTGGCTTAGTGGCTTGATTTGAAACGAGACCCTTTTCTTCATCTTAAGAGACTTAGCCATGCCTATGACCATTGAGATCCCGTGAATTTAACGATGCCCATGCGCAGATCATGGAAGGGAAAAAGCACATCTGCTTGCATTACTAATATTTTCACTGATGGGAAATTGAATAGAACATTCCCCAGGTTGTTAATATTCATATATTTGATCCACTTAAGGCAGGGTTCTTCAGCCTTTGGTCCACTGTAGCATGCTAGCAACCGGGCCGAGAAAACAAGCCAAACTCCATTCACAAGAGGCAGGCAGCATGCAAGACCACACCCCCTCGGGTCCATGGGAAAAACCTTTTCCCATGGAAATGATCCCCGGTGTCCCAAAAGTTGGGAGCCACTGACTTAAGATACATGCGGTAATGAAGTTTATTATGCCAGTTGTGCCTCAGCTGTGATTAAACCTTTTCAGCACATCGTTGACATTAGAGAAGAGTTGCCAGAACACACGGCGAAACGGATGTTGACCCTCCTCGGCATCCTTAAATATAAACCTCCAGGAGGTACCAGTGACCTGTAAGTAGCAGTAATAGTAATAATAAAAACAATGCGTTAAATGTATATACTGCCCAACTCTGACCAGCTTACAAATTGTGAAAGCATTTAAAAAACTCAAAAGAACAGCAGAATCCCCTCCACGAAATACCATTTGGGTGGTTAAATGCAGCTGTTATTGAATGCAATAATAAAATCGTATGTTTACACCAAACTGATCTCTTTACAGAAACACCAGTCTGTTAGCTTACCTGCCGCATAATACTTTGCTATTATCCCTGTTCATTAAATAATCTTAATTTTGAAGACTGACTGTGCTGAGGAGTTGAGTGTAAAGGTGGGGGCAGTCACGACGATTTCAGAAAAGTTTGTTTTGTATTTATCTTTCCACGTCAGCAAGTTTACGAATATATGCCGGAATGAGTCACAATAAAATCAGTTAGACTCCCTTTCCAAACCGCCATTCTTGATTTTGGAATTCATTTTGTTCCGTCTGGATTTGACTGCTGCTGCGTACACAGGTAGTCCTCGGCTGACGAATGCAATTCAGCACAACGTTTCTGTTAAGTGGCTTTGTTGAGCGGGTTTTCCCCATTTTACAGCCTTGCCTGCCACGGTTGTTGAGCGAATCACTGCACGCGATAAATTAGTAACCTGGTGGTTAAGTGAATCTGGTTTCCCCATTGATTTTGCTCGCCAGAAGGTCGCAAATGGGGACCACATGACCTTGGGACATAGCAACGGTCGTAAGTATGAACCAAGCATCTGAATTTTGATCACGTAATTGTGGGGATGCTTCAAATGTTGTCACTGTGAAAAACGGTCATAAGTCCCTTTTTTTCAGCGCCATTGTAGCTTTGAACAGTCAGTAAATAGACTGTTACAAGTTGAGGACTACCTGTACTGTATTCGTTCCAGCTCCTGTCGTTCGTTCTGCTCAACACTAGAGGGTGCTGCTGTTTTAACACACAGAACCAGTGTCTTTTCTCCCCCCCCAAGAGTTTACAATATAAAATGGACAGTGCAGATTCAGTTGCTTAATGGCAAATCGGTAGCTGCTTATTAGCTAATTTCTCTGAACTGCAGCCATGATCGTGCGGGGGAGATCTGCCAGGTTCATCGGAAGAGGATGGCATTCAGTATGGTTCCAGGGCTAAGCTAAATCGGGCACTTGCGGCACGCCCGTCTTTTTGCAGACAACCTCTCAGATGCAAGGCTTGAGAAAGGGAGATTTTAATTCCGTTGTCCGAATAGCTACAGGGGCTGGGCCTTCCCCGAGGTCCTGTCAGCGAGAGCTGCTGGGGAATGAAAACAAAGCATGGGAATTTTGGAAAATAGAGGAAAAAGCTGGCCAAAATTGGGAACAGTTTGGTTGACGAAGAATCACACACCAAAAAACCAGCATCCTCGAGGCAGAAAGACCGATTCAACCGACCCTCAACCTTTTAATAGGTGTGCAAGAAAGTGCCAACTCCTGGTTAGCGTCATTTTAATATGATTTTATTCCCGTTATTTGCAGGAGCACCTTCCGTCAAGGGTTAGTTACGGGAAGCAAGCCTGTCATTCACCCTGTCCTGCATTGGCTCCTTCAGAGGACCAATGAGCTCAAGAAAAGGGCCTACCTGGCGCGCTTTCTGATCAAGGTGGATGTGCCAACCGAGTTCCTTCAGGACGACACGGTGGCTGACACCAACAGACAGGTAGCCTTGATCGTATATTTCTCATCTCGTATGCAAGAGAGCTAGGCACAAAAAACGTGTCCCAGGGTGGCCTGTAAGACAGATAAACCCAAGGGAGAGAACACGGATAAACGTCCTTGTGTTTGTCTAACGGTGTCGTAAGGAGTTCCTTGGTGTGTTTCCCTCGGCTGAGGTCAGACTTACAATTTTGCTTTGCTGTGTTTCATGGTTTATATTTTGTTCGGGAACTAGAAATCATGTTTTTATGTCATCCAATTGCAAAAAATGTACGTGGGCATCTATTTTGTGTGTGTGTGTGTGTGTTTTTTCTTCTTTAAATACAGGGACAAAGGTAGTTTGGGGTTTAGCCGATAGGCTTTGATTCCTAAAACAGGTCACTTCAAGAGACAGGATAGATCTATTAATTGGTTCGTCCGTGATTAGATCAGGGATCAAGGGGGATATAACTCAAGCAAGCAGGACAGTGCTCAGAATTAATGGGATTATAATTTCGGCCTTAAAGACCCTCTTTTTCTTTCCGGCAGTATGAAGAACTGATGGAAGCTTTCAAAAGCTTACATAAAGAATGCGAACAGCTCAAGACATCTGGCTTCTCAACTGCAGAAATCAGAAGGGTAAAAAAATGGTTGAGTTTCCTAATCAGCCGCTCGGGAGTAGAAGCTCGAGTGGTTCTTGAATTTTCCACGATCTCATTCGGGAAAGCTTCGAATTTGCATCCAGCGTGTCATGACACACATGACGTCACTTGCCCCTACCTGCCTCTCTCCACAGACGTCCCCATTTCTCAAGTTGTTTTACTTTTTTAAAAAAAATATCCCAGGGAATTGATTGTTATTCCCCAAAACGCCCAGTTAAAGAAAAGGGTTTCATCTCAGTTAGCTGAAATGTATCTGGGCCAACATGGCTGCCGCCCTTGCTCTGAAAATGAAGATAAAGTTTCTATAAACAGGTAAAGCTTCTTCAGTCTAATTGTACATGGACATCCCACTCAGAAGTATTTTACAAGGCTGCCTTCCGATTCACGATGGCTTGGCTGCCTCAAGTCAGGAGGAAGTGAGAACTGAGGCCCCTGAGAAGTTATCGGTCATAAACCTTGATGCCATTTGTGCACCTCCGCACAATACCCTAAAGCCGGGCTGTCCAATCTTGGCAATCTTAAGACGTGGGAACTTCACCGCCCAGGATCCCTCAGCTAGCCATGCACAGCAGGCTGGAGAATTCTGGGAACCGAAGTCCACCACGCCTTAAAGGTTGGATGCCCCTGCGATAAAGTATAGGGGCAACAGTTAGTGACCGTTCAAAGTTATAACCGCACTGAAAAATGTGACCTATGGCCGTTTTTCACGGTTACGCCCTTTGTGGCATCCCCATGATCATGTGATCAAAAATCCGGACGCTTGGCAAACGCTTCGTATTTATGACCTTTGCCGTGTCGTATGATTCCGTGATCCCCTTCCGGTGAGCCAAGCCCATGGGGAAGCCAGATAACCTTAACAGGCCAGGTTCCTCACTGATCAACTGCAGCGATTCGCTTAACAACTGCGACAGGAAAAGTCATAAAACGAGGCGACGCTCACTTAGCCACAGAAAGGGCGAGCTCAGTTGTGGTCGTGAGTCGAGGACTACCTGGAAGACCTAATTCCTCCTTTGGACACACGGACCGGATTCTGGTTAATGCAGCTGGAATCCTGAGCTGAATCCACTGATCCTTCTCTCCGTAGGGACTTGTGATTTGTAGGGCTCCATGTTCCTTCTGATTTATGTCTCTCTTACTACTAGGACATCAGCGCCATGGAAGAGGAGAAGGATCAGCTGATGAAGCGAGTAGAGCGGCTGAGGAAGCGGGTAAGTGGGGCGGAGGGAGACACCCATCGCCCTCGGGCGCTGGCGAGGCGTTTCTCCCGCCGGGGAATGCAAACAAGAATTAAGATTTACAAGCTGTGAGTCCAGAGCCGGCATCGGATGTCTCCCAGGAGGGAAGGCAATCTTCTTCAGGCAGGGCTCCAGAACGCCTGAAGATCCTGAGCACACACACACACAGACACACACACACACACCACACGTGGAAGAGGAGGAGGAGACGACAGCTCCTCGAAGTCCTCTTGAAGACAGGAAGGGAAGTGCGGCATGGCGCGAACCTGCGAGACACCCGATCCCTTTCTCGGCTCGCCCGCTCGGCTAACCCCTTTCCTCCGAAGGTGGAGACGGTGCAGAACCATCAGCGGATGCTGGAAATGGCGCGGCAGCTCCGGGTGGAGAAGGAGCGGGAGGAGAGCCTGGCCCAGCAGAAGCAAGAGCAGAAGAGCCAGGTAGGGGCCTCGCTCCCCCGCATCATTAGGCGCAGCACAGCGAGTCCTCGGCTTACCGCAGTCCGTTTAGTGACCGATTCGAAACGACGGCGGCCCCGGGAAGAAGCGACCTTGGACCGTTTCTCACCCTTAACGACCGTCGCAGCGTCCCCGTGATCTTGGGATCACGATTCAGACGCTTGGGCCAATGAACTCGTATTTATGACGGTCGCTGCGTCCCCGGGTCACCTGATCCCCCTTTGCGGCTTTCTGACAAGCAGAGTAAAGGGGGGGGAAGCAGGACTCACTTAACAACCTCAAACTCAACAGCTGCAGCGATCCGCTTAATAGCTGTGGCGAGAAAAGAGTGTAAAACGGGGCATCCCTGTGGTCATACGATCAAAATGCAGACGTTTGGCAACTGACTCGTGTTTATGACGGTTGCCCTGTCCCTGGGATCGCGTGATCCCCTTTTTGTGACCCTCTGACTGGCAAGGTCGATGGGGAAGATTTCCTTAACAACCGTGCCAAAAAGGTTAGCCATCGCTTCTCTATACTTGCATACAAGCTACAATTGACAAACAGTGATTGCAATCCTAAGATACATTCATAATCATAAAGTACATTCATCATGTCATGTACTTATTACGTGCAATCGGCAAACCACGATCCTAATCAAGATTATATTCATAATCATAAAGTACATTCATGCCACGTACGTATTAGGTGCCTTTATAATCATAAAGTACATTCACTCTCTCAACACGTTCTAAAGTATAATCATCATGTCACAAAACATCTCATCACGTCCCGTGTCAAAACATTTGTGACAAAAGATGTCACAAAACACATTCATCGTGCCACACTATGCTTTTTTTTTAATCGGTTTGGGACAGTGATAGAATACTAATAATTCGTATACAAGTCAAACCAGGACACTAAGTGACACAGCTATTATGTATTTTAAGATGTAAGCCGCGAGTTAATTGTCATTTGTCACTTGACCTCTCTGGGAAGACTTTCTCCACCGGGCTACATCAACGCAATGTTAACCAGGCCCATCTAAATAGAGGGAAATAAATGCTGCGCAGAGTTGGCACAACAGGTGGACATTTTGTCTTGCCAAATCGTCTTATTTCAATGCCCTCCCGATTCCTGCGAGGGAACAGGCAGCCCTTTGTATGTGTCCTCCGTCCATTTAGCAGGCTTTTCATGGAGATTTCCTCCTTGTTTGGCACGAAGCTGTCTGTTTCCAAAGGATCGGGCGGATGAATAACCCCCGTGCTTATTTATTTCTCTCCCCCCCCCCCTCCAGCTCTTTCACGCAGAGCAACGGCTACACAGAGTCCAACTTCAGCTCAAGGATATGCGTCACGCAGCCGTGGATTCAAAGCCAGAAAGTAAGTGGGGGTCTTCCGTATTTCCAAACCCCCTCCCCTCACTACCACCATCACCACCACCACTCTGCCTTCTGGCCTTCTGCCAAAAACACGGCCGTAAAAAAACACGGACAAAAAGAACAAGAACAAGCTATAATTCTACCCCCCCCCATCTCTCTCTCTGAATTTACATTTTTATTTTCAAGGTTCGGCTGGGGGTGCAATTTCACCAGTTTCTATCTCTGTTTGTCTCAGAGAATACCATCCCGGCGAAGGATTAAGGAGGGTCTTTTAAAGGGGGGGGGGGAGAAACCAACAGATTGATCCGCTCAAAGGCGGCCGGTTATCCTATTTTTAAAACCTGAACTCTGAAATATTGCCTTTCCTCTCGGACTCCGGCCGCCCTGCATAGCTTACCCCTGCGTAAGCCAGACTAAGATACACTAAGGACTTTCCCGCTAAGCACCGATGACATCAGCTGTTGACAGAGCTGAAGAACCCTGAAGGATGGCCCGTCTCAGGTTAAGTGCCTGAAAGACGCCTGGATGTCCAGCTGGAGGGCGCTTCGAGCGATCGCCCGCTCGGGGGCAGAAGGCGGCCCATGGCTTGACTCCCTCTTGCCCAGAAGCGACTTCACAACAGCAAAAGGAGTTTGCTCTCTGTGTGTGTGCAGTTTTCACACTTTGCTTTTTCCGCTTTGCTGGAGAGTCATTTCAAAAAGCGGCAGTCAGAAGCCCTAAATCTTGCGCCAGGCCTCCTCCTGCCGTAAATTTTCCCTTAGTTTGTTTCTTTTTTTTATTTAATTTTTTTTTAAAAAACTCTTTATTGATTGCAACTTTAAAAATATTTACCATACAAACTTATCTCCATTTTGTTGTTCTCCTTTTTCCCTCTCCACATGTCTTTGAGAGGTTGTCTATTGTTTCTTGCTTCTTTTCTCTCCCTTCTTCAACCGTCTTTCCTGGGTTGTTCTGTGTCGTACCAAAAGTTCCTTTTGTGATATTTACACAGGGTTTTTTTTTTGGTTATTTATCGTATTTTTATTATAGGTTAGTATAGGTTTGTTAGTTTTCCATAGGGTAAAGTCAGTTCATGTGTTAGTTACAAGAAACCGAGGGGAAGATATAGTAGGGTTTCTTTTGGGCATTAAGTAGCTACCGACCGGTTTGTTTCCAGTATCAACAGAACAACTGAAATCTTTGGTCCTTGTCTCTGTTTGGTATCAACACGAGGATTAGAAGAACTAGATTCAAGAATGTCAAAGCTAGAAACAGCCAACAGCCGCTCCCACGTACTTTACAGACAGTTGACAAGAGCCTTTCTCAATGTCATCAACATGTCGGAAGAGTTCTGCGTTTGAAAGGAGCGCGAGCAGCGAGAAACGCTCTCCGTAGAAAGAGAGTTTCGGCGTAACGTCTTCTTCCAAAGGGCCCCGACCAGATTTGGGTTGAACTGCCTTGTGGACTTAACCTTCCCCATCTCTCTTCTCCAGCATCACTTGATTCCACCCCCAACAACAACCTGTAATACATTTGTAGCAGCCTAGAAATCAGGCACAATTGATGGCTGGGGAATTCTGGGAACTGAAGTCCACACATCTCAAAGGTGCCCAGGGGGAGAAAGAACCGGCTTCGGAAGAGAGCCTCACAGTCCTCTTCCAGCATCTGAAGCCACCCTGCTGTACCGCTTCTCCAGTATCGTGATGGAGGAGGTTTTTTTTCCTGGATTGGTGACTTTTTGTCTAGTTTCGCACACAGACGGCGAGCCTCCTTCAGGGCCGTCGGTCTCGGGAGAGAAGCGCTGTTCCTCCCGAACTGAACCGCGGGCGATTGGACGGAGGTGGCTACATCCACTTAGCGCAGCCTCACAAAAAACAATCTGCCTCTTTCCACTTATGTCAGCAGATCGCTCTTTCTTTCTTCTAAGAAGAGGCGGCGGCAGCGGCGGGGGGAGCGAATGACGCCGGATGAATACGAACTCGCCGCTTTTTGCACATAAAGCTGCCGCTGGCGAGACGGCCCTCGAGGGAGCTGGAGGCCTGGGCCGTGTACGCCGGGCAGAGCCTGACCTTCGGCGCTCTACAAAGAAACGTCGAAGAGAGAGAGAGATGCTGATGACGGATGAAGTACACTTTGTTTTTCTCTTCCCCAGCCTCCTTTGCCAAAGTCAAGATTTCTTTGAAGACGCTCAGCCAAACTATTTTTTTTTGGGGGGGGGGAATAAGGTCAGCTTTTGTTCCCCAGGGGACTAATCTCACAATCTGAAGTGTGCAAAGGTGTGAGTGTGGGTGTTTCAGAGCAGACCCGCCCGCCATCCCTGTGTGCATTTGGGAGCCGTTGCTCAAGGGCAAGTGTTGCTGGGTGACCCAGGACCAGTCCCGATCGCTTGACGCAGGGAAAGGAGGGGAGCCGGTCTGCTTCTTTCGGCTCCTCTCTGAAAATGCAGGTTTAACCTGCTTTCCGAAGCAACGAAATGGATGGTTTGTGGTCTTGGCTTATGGGAGGAAGAAACAAGGATCCGTTAAGTATCAAACCCACCCTGGAACAACTGTATGACCGGCCCAGATTGGATCCTGCAAAACGTCATCCTGGGACACGTAGATTCGCCTTCATTCATGTATTAACTTGATTAAAACCTGTAATATAATCCATCCCTAACAAGCATTGATGGTGTGTCATGTTTGAACCATAAGCTTCCAAGGACGAGTAAACTCGAAGCCGAAAAATGCTCTGGGTCCCCTAGATTTGGTGCCGTTGTATCTCTCTCTCATACTTTTGTGGTTGTGAGCTTTCCACTTTTAGGAGAAATGTTGCGTCAGTAGCCAGCGGCTCTACGTTGTGTTCCTGGGGTCTGTTAAACCCACAAAACACACAAGTTGAACAGAACAGAGCTGCTGAGCTAGGAAACGGCTTGATCAGTGTTCCCCAGCCTTGATGTCTGGAAGATGTGTGGACTTCAACTCCCAGCATCCCCCATCCTTGAGAAACACTGGTCTAGGCTGAATTTTTTTCCCTTCTGTCTTCTATATATCCCTATTTGGGGAAAAGAGGGGGGGAAATAGGTCATCTCTTTCTACAAAAATTTGTGCGCTTTGGGAGTTTCTCCAGCTCACTTTTTTAATCTGCTAACATGCTGTATATTTATCTCTGCAAATTGAAACACAGGGGATCTCCCCTCCTCGTTGGTTTCCACCGAGATTAATGGCAATCTACTGCTAAATAGCTGTCTCTAAATTACAGTTATTACAGCCTGACGCTAAATGGCCCTTCTCCTTCCTTTGTTTAGACACATGCGGATGTGAGGGTTTTGTTCTGCTTTGTTGTTCAGGCTTAATGAAGAGTCTGGAAGAAGAGACCAAGTTCAACACTTATTTGGTCTCCGAGAAATTCCCCCGAGAGCTGGAATCGAAGAAGCAGTCCTTGGTGCTCTTGCAGAAAGTGGTGGCCGAGCCAGCCATGGGCCAGTCGGATCTCAACGAGCTGGAAGCCAAGGTAGGTGGGCAGGAAAATTAGAATTAGAATTAGAATTTATTCGCCTAGCATGTCTGGACACACAAGGAATTGGCCCCCGTGGTACATGCTCTGCACTTACATACAGGCTATAATTGACAGTTTTGGGATCGCAGTCATAAGATACATTCATAATCATAAAGTGCATACATCATGTCGTGGATGCACTAGGTGCAGTCGGCAAGCCGCGACAAATACACCCCCCCACACACACACACCCAGGGCCGGCCCAAGAATAAGTGGGGCCGGTGCGAATCTCATGCGGACGTCTCGTGCTGCAGGGCCTTGGCAAGCATGGGGTGGGGCTTGGTAAGGCCCTGCAAGGCCTTAGCAAGCGCGGGACGTTGTGTGGTCACACCGCCCTTCGGCCGAACCTGCCCCCACCTCAAACCAGCCCACAAACTTGCCATTTTAAAGACCATCTAAGGACAGGGCTGAGGATAACTGCCGTGCTTCCCTGAAAAATAAGACCGGATCTTAAGACCGTAAGAATTTGTCTCTGGTGTCCATGCTCTGCCCCTACATCCATACAGTAAACAAACTGTGACTATGATCAAAGATGCATTCATAATCGTAAAGTACATTCATCCCGTCATGTACATATAAGCTGCAATTGACATCCTTAATCTTAATCATAAATACAATCACAATCAGGGGAGTTTCGTAATCCACTCCCTTCTGAAGGCACCAGGTTAGACTAAGATGGCTTAACATTCCCCCTCTGTCACAACTGCCCAGGCATTGTCTGCATGCCCTGAAATAGATGATGATGTGGGGAGGGGTCATCTCAGGATAGCGTTGGCCTCCCTGGAAGATTATCCCAGGAGACCCTTTTCGACATTCGGGAGCCGGAACGATTTGACCCAGCGTCCTCATTCATGAAACCGCCAGAAGATTGCAGTTTCCTCCCTGTGGACGATAAATACCTGAATCGATATCCATTTCCTTATTAGCGCAAGCCCCAGAGAAGCATCGGTAGCTAACTTGTGCTGTCGGGTCTGCTTATTTTTAGTAAAATATCACCTTGAGCCGAAGGAACAGGTATCGCTGGGCGTCCCTTTCACTCTCTGACCAGCTGCTTAGGAAACAGGACGGCGAGCTGGAATGAAACCAAGAGATTTACAGAGAAATAGATTTAAATAGATTTACAGGTCCGGCTTTATCTCCTGCCCTGCCCAATAAAGTGCCTTGATTTATACAGTCATTCCGTAAAGGAATGAAAAAAACACCGGGTGATGTCTCTTTATGTCGAAAGATCAATCACAGCAAACAGGCTGGGGGAAACGGGGACTTCAGAAGTATGAATTTGGCTGTAAAATTGGAGACGGCCTTGAAACCAATCTCACCCATTTAAATAGGTAATATAATAGCTGTAGCCTAGATCTGCAGTCTCCCTGCGGCCTGCTGGCGTATTATTATCTGTGTTATCTCAGCCACCAGTTTGAGCGTCGTTAATAATGAATCCATGTTCCATGTATATATTCATAAGCCTCATTATGAGCTGCTTTTTGATAGAATATAGATGGGTTGGGGCAATGAACGCCTGCCCATTCACTGCGTTGGTGTAAGTAGAGGCCGGGCTGCACCTGTTTTAATCGGGATTCCTAAACCGAGCAAGTTGTGGCACTCCGCAGCCCAACAGCCCCTTCCAGCTCTAGAAATTTGGCTTGAATTGCTTGCTCGCTGTCAGAAGGACACCGACCTGCAAACAAGCGGTTGCCGTTTGCTATTTTTAAAAACTCGCGGCGTAATTTTAGAAGAGTTCACTCAAAATTCCAGAAACCATATTTCGGCTGTAACACACACACACACACCCCGTACGAATCCCTGATTGAGAAGTTAGCCTATTTGTGGAACTGACTTCGGTCTGCAAACTTGGTTTGGGTTTATTGACACCCCCGTCCTCCAACATTGTGTCGTTCCAGATAAAGGAGGTCAACGGCCAAATCAATCAATTAATTGAGAAGAGGATGATGAAGTACGAACCCATTGACAGTAAATTTTCAATGTACCGGCAACAGGTGAGAACAAATCCTTTGCGAGGCAAGCACGGAGGAGAAAAGGCCTACAGATATTCCTTGAATTACGGCCACGGTTGAGCCCAAAACACTTGTTGCAAAGTGAGAGATTGGTTAGGTGGGGTTTTTTACCCCATTTTGCGACCTTCCTTGCCACCGTTGTTAAGCTGGTAACCCAACTGTTAAGGGAATCGGGCTTCCCCACTGACCTGGCTTGCCAGAAAGGGACCCCGGGACACGGCGACCGTCATATATAGGAGACGGTTGGCGAGCGTCTGAATTCCGATCAGGTCAACCCCTGCGGGCGTAAGTGTGAGAAACGGACCTCGGCCCCTTTCTTCCAGCCCCGTTGGGGCTTCGAACGGTTGCTGAACGGACGGTTGTAAGCCGAGAACTATCTGTATCGTGACAGGGAAAGCCTGCCCGTTGTGACTCGAGATGTGGCGGGTTTCTCGGTACGGGGCCAGTTGTGTTTGTGTGCACCTGATGATGGCAGAGCTTTTTTGAGCCTTGCGTTACAAGCCTGAGAATGCTACATAATGTGCCCGGGACAAGGGAGCCGTTGGCTCTCGGTACGAAGTGCCGACATCCCTCGGAGGATTCCCATTCCGGGAATTCAGAGCTCCTCTCCCTTAGTCCAAAGCGGCCCCTGCCCAGCCCCATGGCCTCAGTGGAGCACCCCGTGGTGGGCCCAGCTGAGAGCGACGGAACGATTTCAGCCACAGGTTGGAAATGCTCCCTCGGATTGACCCGGGCCGTGGCAAAAGTCTTCCTTTGGAATTGCTTAAAAAAAAAATCCCCA
>JANHFO010002714.1:55011-68307 GCA_032468095.1 Pareas carinatus
GGGAGAAAAGAGAAAGGAGGAGAGAAGGCTGGAGGCAAATGGAGAATGGTGGAAAGCATGGCAGCCGCATTAGGAGCTCCGGGGAAGAGCAGGGATGACTTGGCTGGATCGCTAACCCTTCCAAGAGGGAGCGGGAGCGCTGGATGCCGAAATGTTCTTTGACGTAAAATGCAGGGAAGGCCAGCGCCCGCCCGCCCGCCTCTCTTGTCTCGTTGAAGGAAGCCTGCTTAACTATTGCGTTGCTCATCCCTTTGGAACATCTCCTCCATTGGCCCCGCAGCAGTGAAAAGCCCCAAAGCCCTTCGAGTGAGCTCAGATGCCTTTATATTTCTAACGATTGTTGTTTTATTTCTCTCTCCCTGCTTGACGGGGTGGCTGCAACTCCTTATGACGTTTTTAAAGAACTACCAGCCGAAGAAGGTAAGCAAGCCTTGTCTGCTATCCATGCTTGATTTTTTTCCCTCTACCATCCGTGCTTGACGACTGAAGCCTGTGAATCTTTCTCTCCGGCAGGAAAAACTTTACTCGAGCTGGTGATCGAACAGTTTGAAGATTTATTAGTTAGGATTTTGTTGCTGGCAGCATGTATATCTTTTGTAAGTATCTTCCTTGCTTTGAACTGATGGCTTTTGCTTCATTGATGTGTGCAGGATTGCTAAGTGAGAGATTGAACATGATTTCCGGGAGAAGAGTGGGTGTCAGTTATCATGGGCTTTGGAATAAGTGCTTTGCCTTTGCAGCTGAGTTCAGAAACTTCCACCCTAGACTCTTGAGCAAGTTTCTGGTCACAAATACAATGCTGGTGGGAATGTTTGAATGAGGACACTCAGCAGTCTAAGCCAGACATACTTAGATATTGTGAATAGACATGACTGTCTCTATTTGAAAGACGTTCTTCTGATGCCATTGCCTTTTAACCTTGACCCCAGCAAGAAGGTCGAGCTGGGATAGGGGTGGTTGATTTTTTAGAGGTAGTTGATTGTTATGAAACTCACGGAGACGGCTGGAAGTCTTTTTTTGGATGCACTGCAAACTGTAAATAGAATATGCCAGTTGCCTTCTCTCGCTGATAATAGCAAGGTGACAGTTGTTGCTCTTGACAGTGACAAGAATGATGACAGCAATGATGGCACCATTGTTGACCAAATTTGGTCACTGACCTTTGGGAAGCCTCTGGTAAAGTAAACTCCTTGCTTCTCCCTGGACAGAATGGGGTAGGATGGGGGTTGTGAAATCGAGTCGGAATTTTAAAATAATGTGTAAAAGGATAGGGTCATGTTGCCAGGTGCCAAGCATGTGTTTGGAGAAGGATGAGAGATTGGGTGTATGTGTGTGGGGGGGGAAAGCATTTGAAAGTGGGGTACAGAAGGGTGAGCTTTGAAAAGTATCAGGTCTCAATTCCTAGGTTGTCCTTCAAGGTTTCATTTAGACTAACAAGTGTCCAACCTTGGCAACTTTACGACCCGTGGACTTCGATTCCCAGAATTTCCCAGCCAGCATGGCTGACTGGGGAACTCTGGGAGTTGAAATCTACAAGCCTTAAAAAGTTGCCAAGACTGGACACATCCCTGCTGCAGACATAGATTAGTTCTCAGGATGTTCCTTTGGAGTTAGATTCTCAAGGCACCCAAAAACTTTGGTGGAAAAGAGAAGCTTCACATATCCGGATTGCCATGCAGAAGGTGCCTGTGGATCTCAAGTCCTCCGATCCAATTCAGCGATTATTGATACCTAGGGTAATTTTGTGTGTCTCTGACGCAGCCTTTAAAGAGACCTTAACAATGGAAATAAAGACCTGGTGCACCCTTGACTTAAACTGGAGTGCAGAACCAGGAATAAGATTTAAAAATATACAACGGAAAGTGGAATCACTCCCTTGAACCATCAGTGTTTAGTTGTTGATTCTGAGTCCAGTGAGAGTTTCTAGTTTCATGCCATTGACTCACCTGGCTGGGAGAATTGTTTTTTTTTTTTTTGCAGTTCTTCTCTGCAGGAACAAGTCATTTAGTCATTCTGTTTCATCTTTTTCTTGGTGACATTGGGGTGGATGAATGCTTTATCTACAGGTAGCTGCTGGTGCATAAGGAGACCCACTTATTTAGAAGGTTATTCATAAAGTGTGCTACACTGCTAGGGTGCCCATTCACTTTCTACCATTTAAAATAATGATATGTAAACTGTTGAGTCCTAGATTTGTCCCCTGAAGACTCCGTTAAAGAGAGAAATATATGTAGAATGCTGGTCTTGTAGTTAATCGCTTTAAGCAGTCTGTTGATTATGGTAGACTTTTCTGCAGGGAAAGTGTTGGTGCACCAAAAGCTTCAGCGCTGCCTCCCCACGCTGAAATTCTTCACACAACCATGAGGTTGGGCAATTTATATATTCAAAAAAGTCAGGCTTGAAGGTGATTTGAAATTCCCAGCCCGGAACACTGCTCTTGCTACCATGACATGAATTAGCCTTTGCCTGGAGAACCGATTTCCAAAACATTTTCTATAGGGTAGCAAGTATTTCTTTTGTGGCATGTTGTGCTATTTCCGAGTTTAATTTACAGAGTGTTAATTCTGCAGCCGTAAATAACCTTCCATTCTTTGAAGTCCTTGCATTCCTTTACTTTTAATAGTTATCATTACAATGTTGGGTTAAATTTGACCTGTTTCTATTTAGTTGTTCCATATTTATCCACTGTAAGTTGTACAGTGCTTCCAAGCTTAATAGCCATCTGCTTCCTTCCTTTCCCTTGCACACGTTGACTTGGTTTTGATGACAAAACAGACTTTGATTCTAAGCAGGCATGCTGTGGTACCCACAGCCCAGTTGTCCCTGGTTTGAAGTGCCTCCTGTTTTACTGACCAGGATGCCTTAATGGAAACCTCTGACTTGCTGGCGTTGTAGCAAAGGTTTTTTATTTTATTTTATGGCGTCTTAGAAGAGCAGCCAACCAGAGATTCTCCTACACAGGAATATTGCTTAAACTAAGCCATGATTGGAGACTCCCTGACTTGAGAATGCTTTTTCCTGGCAAAATGGGACAGATAGTTCACCCCAATCATGAGGAGTCAAGATTTCGAAATGACGTCTGAAGTGTCCCATTTAGTGCTGAAAGAATTGTGGGAACAGTGAACTGAGATGCCCTAATTGCTGCCGCCTTGATGATTTCTAATGAGACTTGAGAAGGTTGTGTCGTTTAGAAAAAGCACAACAGTCACATGCCTTATTTGGGCAAAGAGTGATCACTTTCTAAAGCTACTCCGGGTTAGAAAATCACAGTTGACTCTATATGACTGCAGGTAATCCTCGACTTACAGCAAGGGATGAGCTAGATTCACTCTGCTTAGCAGCAGAAATGTTGGGTCTCGTTGTAAGTCGAGGACTGCCTGCATATGCCAGTAGATGATGTTCGAATGATTTCCAGGGTTGAGAAGACCTTCCCTTGCTTCAGGCTTTGCGGTTCCGTCCTGGTTTTTTTTTTTTGAGGTGCAGAGGGGAGGGAGGACGAGGCGCGACTTCAACAAAAATGGCGGTTAAATCGGTCGTGCCAGGACAGGGCTGTCCCTACGATGGTTCTTCTGAGGCTGGAGAACAACAGATGCACCACAGACAAGGTTCACTTTATTGGAATATGAGAGATCGTCTTACTCGCCTCACAGAAATAAAGTCGAATAAGCGTTACTTCACACCCTCCAGACACGTCGTTCTACCTCTGGCATTTTCTCTGGACTGATATTCAACCATGTTAGTAGCAGGGACGACAGGTTGACAAGAGTAAATCCCGCGAAACGTGTTCCCAGATAGGTGTGCAGGGGTTTTTAATCCGAATCGAGTAAAACATCCAGCTAGTCGTGTATATAATGTATGTAACAAGTGGTGAAGCCAGGTTCAGATAACTTTTACTATGTTTGTTTTTTCTGCTGAGAGTGAATTTAAAGAAGAAAGGGGTTATGGATCCTTTTCCTTGTTTCTCAGACTTGAGAGACTTTATGACTTGTGGACTTCAATTCCCAGAATTCCCCACAGAACCTACAATCGATAAGGTTGAGCAACCTTACTCGAAAGGAAATTGCAATGGGGTGGGAAGGAAGAGAACATTTGCAAAGCCGAAATCCAGTTGCGCAACGTTAACTGATGCCTTATTTTTCCTGTATGCTCCAACCAAATCTTTGATAGTGAAGTCCATGACATAAGCCTCACTCTAAAAACCGACAGGAGAGATTAGTCTGGGTCTGCAAAAAGTTGCTCCTTGCTTAGAAAGATCACTTCTAGTTGTGTTTCCCTAGCAACCGGGTATGCATGTTCCCATCAATCTTGCCTTCCAAAAGGCACATGATGATTTTATTCCCTTAATATATTCCCTGCCTCATCAGCCCAAAAGAGGTGCCCCGAAGAATGGCTGCAGATATTCCCCATCAGCAGACATAAATGAGAAATGCGCCATACTTCGGACGATATTAATAAAAGGCTTGAGCTCCTTGTGGCCTTGAGTGAATTCAGACAAGTGACAAAACAAGTCATTAAACAGGAGAATTTAGACACGGTGCTTGTGCTGTTAGTCCAGTTATAATGAACAAACCCCCCTAAGGGCTGCAACGGAAAAAAATTGCAGACCTCGTAGAATTTGTGCGTAGCCTTGGTGGTTGTCTTTGTTTCGATGATGTCTCTACATCTAATAGTTGGCATTATAGCAAAACGGTTTCCCACCATTTCCTTCTTATTAACAGCTTTATCTTTCTCTAACACTTGGTAGGGAGACTTGACTCACGAGGAACATGGGAGTAACTTGGATCCCCTGAAGGGCTTAATTTATGTGGAGTAATTTGTCAGGATTGTTCTAGGAAATATTTCACTTGTTTAATTTTACGTGAAATATGGCAAAGTCAGTGAGCTCCCCCGGGGGAGCCAGATGGTCCTGCAGAGAATATGAAAAGAGGACAGCGTTAACATTTAACAAGCTCCCCCAGATTCATCAAAACAAGCAGAGATGTAATAGAGAAAAACTAACTTTTAATGAGTCCTCTTTAATGGAAGGAAGGAAGGAAGAATTGTTAAATACCATTAGACATCACCCCGGTCTGTCTGCAGATTGCGTAACAGCATTTAATCCCTTAACGTTACCCCTAGTGTCAAGTTCTGCAGGGTAACTCAAAATTATAAGCCCTTAAAGTTGGTTTTATTGAACTCAGAGTTAAAATTTTGAAGAAGAAAAAAATCTACTGTGCACTTGCTTAAATGAGATGATCTCTGCCTTTACTTGTCTTTGCTTGCTTTATTTCTCCTATATTTTGAAGAGAAGGAGAAACTGCATTTGTAAATTGGTACAGTGGCTGCCCAACAAAAGGGCAGACCATTAACACTTATTGAGTCTTACGTAAAACTCGAAAACTAGCTCAGCATTGAGATTCAGACAAAGGAAACTGCTCAGAGAAGGTAATTGTCCTTGAAAATGCTGGCTTGAATGCCAGGGATGGCGTTCTCTCGCTTGGTGCGCCTTCGAAGCTAAAAGCGAAGATTGGTGTTGCTGGTGACTTGAAAACCTACTTGTGGCTTAGCTTTACAGTACATGCAGATCCTGGAATTTGCTGACACCGAAATATGCTGGCGTATATAATGACACGGTATCCCGATGTATGATTGTGATTTCGAAAACCGACTGATGGTCCCTCCCCTTCGCCTTGTAGACTCAGTTGGGAAATTGCTTTGACCTTTTTACACAGCCAGTAAGTAACCGCACTGGAAAGGCAAAGCCTCGATTGTGTTGCATTTCAGCTCCTGGATTGCTTGACCTTACCCCTCTCGAAGTGACAGGAGTTAGATATGCCTGACCTGCGCTTGGGCATGAGGAAGAAAAAGGATTTTTCTGAACCCCCCTCCAAAAAAAAATCAAAAGGGAAACGTGCATATTATTTACCTCTATATTTGCCAGTCTAGATCATGCCGGCTGGGGAATTCTGGGAGTTGAAGTCCACCTGCCTTAAAACTGTCAAGATTGGGAAACCCCAGTCTACATTATGCAGTAGAAGAGAAACATCGGGCATTCCAGTCTTGCGTGTTCAGGGACCGATATTAAGCTGACGAATATCTGCATTGAACGTGTACAGAACCTGGGGTCAAATTAGGGAGATGAATTGGCCTGAAGCGCTCTTGTGTCGCTCCAGTCCGGGTCCAGACGGGTACAGCGGATTCTAAAACGTCCAGTGCCTGCCTTTTGCCTGCTTGGCAGGAATCTTGTCTCCCTGGCGCAAAATGGGAAACGTCAAGAAGCGAGTTCAAATTGCGTTTTACCCTTAGCAACCGGAGTCATATAAAAAACCAGCGTTTCCATTCAAACTGTAATCTGATGCTTTGCTTCTGGGCTCAGCGTGCGCCGTGAATCAGAGTTAGGGTTCCTTGTGTTGTGTGAATTCAACCAGCTTTGCGGCACCGTCTTCCCTTTTATCAAGCAGGGCAAAACAACCACAGAAAATCTATTCTTATCTCCTTTGTTACCACTTTTTCTTTGCCCATCCAGCCTCTAGGGCTTTTAGCTCCTTTCCCTGATTTCCTCTCATCTGAAAACCCAGCCAGGTGCCCTCAAGGGAAAACTGTAGAGAAGCTGCTTTGAATTTTTTCTCTCCTCACCCCCCCATTGCTTCTTTTTGAGGCTTGCTTTCTTTCAAAGAGAGCTGAACAATGACTTTGTGACTGATTTCAGCATTCTTCGGAGTCAGTCGCTGTGTACTTCCTGTTGCTCAATGTACCCAACCTAATATCATGAATCATCAGGGTTTGATGCAAGCTACCAAGTCGCTTTTGGTTACTCATAGGGCCTAAATTGGCATTTTGTGAGTCAATTTTGGTCATCACCCCATATGCCTTTTCAGTAACACGATCCTTGGAACTAGAAAGTTGTATTGGGGGGGCGGGAAAGGGGGGAGAATACATGGAATATACATTCTTTTTCTGAACAGTTTATTCCTAATGCTGAGTGACACAAGGCGGCTGGGAAAGATGTCCCAGAATGCTTCATTTTCAGCCTAGTACAAAAAAAAAACCTCTGGGGCGCAGGACTTTCCAGAGTCCTTTGATCAGTGCTTTGTTCTAAGAGGAACATGTTTAATTCCTTTTTTTTTATTTTTGAAACAATGATTTGGTGAAGCTGTAATGGGGCTTGTGGAAATGTGGAGATGCTGTCAGAACAATTGAGCTAGCTTCGGAAAGGTGTCCCAGATTAAAGGACTTTTCTTCCAGAGCTTCTAACACATTGTCTTCTGAGATAATACTTTAGGATGAGTTCCAAGATATGCAGTAAGGTTGGCTTGATCGTGGCTTAGACTGCTGAGTGACCTCAGCCAATTGATTCATACAAAATACATCCTGGTTACGTAAGCCATTATTTAGCATGATGGGTAGTTCTTAATTTACATTTTCTTGTATATCAGGAAAGAATACAAGCTAACTTTGAGTCCTGCTGCAGGAGAATCCCAGGGTCATGGTTTCAGGGATCCGTTAGCCTAAAATGTTAATGTTCTTCAGCTTTAGACATAATTCATTCTTGATTTGGGGACCGTGAAGCTAGAAAATGATGAGATCATGTATTGCATTAAATCATTAGTTACTACCAGTAAGCTTGTGGTTGGCTGGAACAGCATCGTAAGCTACACCATCAAATGATGGTTTCCTGGACGATCCCAAACAGAGGACTTGTTGGCTTCCGGGTTGATCTTGATGACTGTTGAAAGGGAACAGAATCACCCGCCGTCAGAGCACTCAAGATCTCAGGAGCCAACAAGCCCTGAAGTTCAAATAGAAAGGAAGTCTCCCAATAGAAAGGAGACAGTCAGCTGTTGGAAATGGTCCTGGAGTAATCAGCAGACCATAATGATAACGGAGAGCCCGATCGACTGATAGATCAAATCTGTCTGCCGTTCAATTCTTGGCACGCCGACCAAGCATAAAAATGCGCTAGTGGAGAAGAGAATTCCCTCTCTGTTAAAGCAGCCGAGGCTTTGATCGTTAAGAAACCCACAGGAATGGTGTCTCCAGATTTTGAAGAGGAGCTCTTCAGATTGCCACATAGACTATCCTCAGGAAGGGGTGATTTATTAACCAGGAACGCAGCGGTGGTGTTCCTGTCGGTTTATTCTAACCCAAATGGGATTTCTTTACAGCTTAATTTGTTTTGAAAACAAAAGCAGCAGGCCTAATCTCATTCGGCAAATTAGTTTAAAAGCAGCGAGCTTCTTGAAAAGCGCAGGTGAGGAAATCACTTCCTTGTAATAGTTTGCTTCTCAGGTGTGAGTCAGCGGACATTTTGAAATTATGCAATCAAACCCTGGAAATTAACCTGTGGAACGCATTTGGGGCTGAAAATTAAGTGGACAGGTGGGAAATGTCGCCAGATCATGCCCGTAACTTACACCGAGTTTCTAATCTCTCTTGCAGGTGTTGGCTTGGTTTGAAGAAGGAGAAGAAACAGTCACAGCCTTTGTAGAACCTTTTGTAATCTTACTCATATTAGTCGCTAATGCAATTGTGGGTGTGTGGCAGGTAAGCAAAGACGTGCTTTGAAAAAAATTGAAAAGATGTCGCAACACGTGTGCCCATTTCGACTGATTGTTTTAAGTGGCTTAGAGTCGCCATTATCATATTTATGAAGGGAGTTGAAAGTGGAGACTAGCCCTGAAATTAGGCGAACCCTTTTCATTCTTAAAACAGTTGCTGGATGTTGTAAAGATACGGCAGAATCCAAGTAGCCGTGGGCCTAATTCAGTCCAGCAAAGGGACTTTGGACTTTTTAACGCTTAACCATCAACTTGTATCTTTCCTTAGCCAAGCGGTGATGAGTTCCACACTCTGTCAGACGAAAGGGATTCTCGAATGTGATCGATAGAAATTAAGGTTGTGGATTAGGCTGTAGGCTAAATCTATGGGAACAGGGTTTCCAAACATTTTAATTCATTTGGCAAATGTCCCGTATACCCAGAAAATGACGGCCCGTGCAATTTACCCAAACCCACTGCATTCACCAAAATATATCCTTATATCAGGGCGCAGCCCATGTTTACCTTCTATTCCCACTCCGATTCTCCATGGCATCATATCAAAACAAGTTATGAGGATAATGTATTAGAGCAGCATTTCCCAACCGTGGCAGCTGTAAGAGCTGGACTTCAATTCCCAGAATTCTCCAGCCTGCAGCCTGGGTTGACCTCTGCTTTCCTTGCATCAAAGCGGGTGGGTCCGGCTTGCGGCCAGCAGCAACTTGGGCTCTGTTTTGTGGGATATGACAGTTCATTACTGTGGTTGGGTCCTACAGTATATTAATAGCTTGCTTCCTAGATGGGAGTGATATTTCTGGCATCAATATATCTTATTTTTTTTCCCTTTTCCTAATTGATCCTATGAAAAAGCCCTAATTTGCCCATCATTTGTCTTTCATGGCAGGGTATTGTTGCCATAGGAACTGGAGGGGTGGCATCTAGGGTAGTATGGGAGTCGGAACACAGAGAAAGTTTTAAAATGATGAAAAGAATACATAATAACTCCACCACCCCCTCCCCACGAAGCCCAATACTGCCCATTAAATTAATGATTTAGAATTTAGAAGGATTTAATTTACGGTTGATGCATTGGAATAGCTGCAAGTTAGATTTACGTCTTATTAAAAACACGTGATTGCCTACAGCCCCCTCTTCCCCCCCCCAGGACTGATACGAACACTGCCTTTAAAAGCAAGAAACATATTTGAGCGAGTGAAGAATTCTCCCAGCACTCAGATGAAAATGTGGTTCTTATGATAGAGCAATGCTATAAAAAGCTTTAATATTCACTAATCATCTGTCGGGTAACGTCGGTGACAGTTGAACGTTTCTGGCTTCTGAACATGGAAGGGGTGACTTAAAAATGTGCTTCTTAGCTGAAAAGCAAGCGATCGAAGACGCCTTCTCGTGATTTACTCTCCTTTGTCTTTTATCGCCTGTTTCGAGAGATCTGTGACCAGCGAAGTCGCCCGCAAGCATGCTTTCCTTTTACATGGGACCATTTCCCACTTAATTTGGGTTCCAGAAGTGCCTCTGGCTCTCCACGTATAACAGCAAAACCCACCGACAGATGTTACTCATTTGGCTTCTGGACTTTTCATGACAAACTGATAATTGAGCAAGATTTTAACGATAAGGACACAGTTGCATTGACTTCAAAGCCCTTGGACCTTTCCCCTAAAGATTCCAAGCAAATCTGGCTTCCCCATTTACTTTCATTTGCCAGAAGGTGATGTCACAAGACACCAGGACACTGCAGCCCATCGTAAATCTGAGTCAGTTGCCAAGTGTCCTGATTTTGAGCACGAGGAGGCCGCAGTGGCCATAAGAGTGGGAAATGGCCATAGGTCACTTTTTCCAGTGCCCTTTTAAACTTTGGGCGGTCACTAAATGCAACTGTCGTACATTCTGTAACGCCCCTGACGCGTTACGAGGTTCTGGTCTACTAAAATGGACGTATTGTGTTGATTGCCAAGTCACGGATGTGAAATGTGTTGAAGTTGTGAGGATTGTGTTCTCTTTTTCCCCAACTGCTGTTTTGGCCTCTCAGTCGGAGCAACCAACACCCACTGCCAAGCAGGGCCCAAATGCTGTGGGAGAGAAAGTGTAAAGGAACTTAATTACAAAGTTGTAACTCTTTTGAGTTGTCAAATTTATCAGTTGCCCGTTTAGTCAAGAAGTGCATTTCTTCCGATCAAGAGTTATTTTTTTTTAAGAGAGGAGAGATAAGAATCCGCAGTTAAAAAAGGATGCTGGCTGTGGAATTGCTGCCTTTTTTTTTTTTGCTTTTTACGCCCAGCGAAGTCGCTCATCCAGGCTCTCTTTGACAGTGAAATTTTGCAGGCTGCTCCCTCAGCTTAGCCGCAGCGGGACGAGGATGCCTCTTTTCCCGCCAGCGGAGGATCCTAGATTATTTATTAAAGGCCAAACTTCGGAGGCCTTGCTCACCACAGTAGTTTAAAAATACATCTATGTGTAGAACTACTGACACCCCTGCTGTTGATCCCGGTTGCTTTTTCAGGAGCGAAATGCGGAAAATGCCATTGAAGCGCTTAAGGAATATGAACCTGAAATGGGAAAAGTTTATCGACAAGACAGGAAAAGCGTGCAGAGGATAAAAGCAAGAGACATCGTCCCCGGCGACATCGTGGAAGTAGCTGGTGAGGACTTTATACTTGCTGCCTAGTAATGGATCTTCCAATTCTTTGCGGAACGGATTTTTCAAAGGCTTGTGAGTGGGTGGGTGAGTGTCTTTGTGTCTTTCCTGTATTTCGAGCTGCGGCCAAGCCTGGATTGGTTCTCGAGGTGCAGCTACGGCCTGGAAAGCAAGCGGTGTGTTTTTGTTTGAGAGGATTCACTTCTTCCAGAGGAGCCCTCTTCCTTCGCCCCAAGTTTAAATGTCTATGGAGGTGCCTCCAGACGTTGTGGGCGCTTCAACACCGAAGGTTTTTCCGAAGAGATTGAACCGCCCTTCGTCTGAAACGGTATATAGGGTCTCCTGCCTGAGCAGGGGGTTGGACTAGAGGACCTCCGAGGCTCCTCCCAACTCTGTTATTCCGAGATTCTCAGCCATCCAGCTCGTGGTTTTGTCCCAGAGGTGCTTCTTCCCAAAGGCGACTGGACTGTGTTCTGCTGCCCCCGGAGCCCTGACGGGGACTCTCCTCCCCAGTCTCTCTCCCAGCCCCCCTCCCAGCCCCTCCAAGTGGCTGCCTTGGGCATGGCCGACGGCCAGTGTGGTGGCCGCCTGGCACATCTTGTATGTAGCACAGCCAGTGGGGAGAGAGGCTGTGGCACCTTAAAAAACAACAACACGCACCAAGCATCCTAAACGGGAGCTTTCTCCTTCCCAGAAAAAGCGGGCCTTAGATGAAAAGGAAAGGGCTTTCTTTCCCAGGGGCAAGCCAAGGCGTAAAGCCTGCCTCTTAACTAAGAAACGTGGCCAGGGTGCCGTGTCCGGGTCCATCTTGGGGTGGCCAGACCAGATCTCCGCAGGACACCCAGCCACCAATCCGCCCAGCCACAGACCCGAAGCGTAGCTCTTCCAGCGGAGGCCAGCCACGGCCACCGGGCTAAAGTTCCACGGCGGTGTCGGACGGCAGGGAACAGACGCCGTGTTCCATAGCTTCGTGTCGAGGCGCCCGAGGTGTGAAAGACGGTGGGCATGCCTCTGTCATAAACCTAGGCGGGCGGGATGGCCTTTGACACGGCGCCTGCCAACCGAGGGCCATGTAGGGAAGCAACGACGCCCTTGATCGGGGGACGCGTATCTGATGGTGGAATTTTAGGCGGAGCGCCAGGGACACGCTGCGTGTCCACACAGAAGCTCCTCGCCGTTGACCCACCATGGAAGAACCAGGTGGCCACCATCTCCCCCGGGTCGGCGGGGCCTAATGGCCAGGGGTCCTTCAGGAGGGGTTTCTGCGGGAGCAGAGGGGCTGGCCCCAAAGCAGAGGTCACGGAAGTCACTCTTGGATCTTCTCTCGGCGCTTACTCCGAAAACTGAGCGGCTGGCCTGGCATTCTGAGCTGCAGTTTGGTTTCTTTGCTTCGGTTTAGCCGTGGGGGTAAGGGCTGGAGGCTTTGTAGGACTCATGATGGCGGCTTCTAGTTCTCCTTTTTGAAAAAGCACCTCGGAGACAGCCGTAATCCGGATGACCGAGAATCTCAAATCGACACGCATGCGTTGAGCCAGCTATTATGCTGGATAAACTGTGGAAGGCTGTTTATAGCTTGACCACAGGGACCGCTTTAATTTAGTGGCTTGCCAAAAGCTGTACGTATTTCACTCTGGCGGAACGAAGACGTGTAGAGGAGAATTCTATTGATTGTAAACTGACAATAGCCTGAATTCTGAGGCACTCCATTGTGAACAGGCGTCAGGTTTGTACAACTGCTTGTAAGGTGGGAGAGGATACTTCCTGGGCGCGCGCATTTGTGCCTGTTTAGTGTCAGCATAAATCCCCGTCAGGTACTGAAAAAAATATTTACTTAATGGAACTAGCTGGGGAAGCTGGTCTTTATGGGGAGCTCTTTTATTTTCAGCTCAAATGACTTGACTCTCTTCTAATCTCTCCGAGTCACAATGCCAAACAGCGTTTTGTGGGCAAGAAATATGTAAATACATTTACCCAGAGCTTTCCTCCTGCTTTGATGCAGATAGTAGTCCGAAGCGAAGCCGGTCAAAGCAAAATAAACTCTGGGCTCGTGCTGTAACAACCCGCTAAACACCCCCCCCCCCCGGTCAAATGGCCCAGGGTTCAACCCCGGGCAGCACCTTTTTT
>JANHFO010002714.1:81126-93897 GCA_032468095.1 Pareas carinatus
CCTGCCTATCTGCCTACATCTCTCCTTCCTTCCTTCCTTCCTTCCTTCCTTCCTTCCTTCCTTCCTTCCTTTTCCCCCCCTGCATTTGCCCTACCGTTATCCCTTACGCATCTTGTTTACGCGCCGTCCTTAAAGAGGTATCCGGTTGATCTCGCTGGGGCAGAAAGCACCATTTTGAGAGGCATCCCGCTAAAAATTAGGTGGTGGGGTTTTTTGGGGGGATTTTTTGGGGTTTTGGGGGTGTTTTTTTGTTCATTCGTTTCTATCCCTGACGCGTGTAGAGATATTGGGGGTGTTTTTTGGTTTTGTTTTTGTTTTGTTTTTTTTTTAAAAAAAACCAGAAACGAAAAGCAGAAGCAACATTATTTATTTAAATATCGTCTGTATTTTTACTTGTAACAACAGTTGTTTTTTTTCACACCAGCATTGCCCGCTTTGGGAAGGGATAAGGGAGAGGAACAGAAGAAGGAAAAAAATGGAGGGAGGGAGGGTGGATGGACTTCAAAAGGAGGGGAAAAAGAGAGGGAATAAATTTTTTGTTTTTTTAAAATCGAGACCGTTCTGTTTGCATTTCATTTCTACCCCGAGGGACTCTTAGATTCCATTTTAATTCGCGCATCAGGTCTTATTTTTTTTCCCTTCCCTCCCCTGTTCCATCACTGTCCCATTAGGGGCATTTACAACCGAATCTGGAAATAAAACCACTCGGATATTATTATTATTATTATTATTTTAAAGAGCTGGATTTCTCTCTGGGGATGTTTTTTTCCCTTTTCGGTTAGGCCTGTCGTTCTCCGTGCCGCCTTGTCCAGGGTGCCACCCGCGGCAAATAAGTAACAACTTTTTGTTTGTGTGTGTGTGTTTCTGTGTGTGTGTCTATACGTTGTGGAATCTTGTAAATACCCCGTAACGCAATGAACATAACTGTAGAGAGCTCCTTTTCAGTCCTCCTCTCCCCCATCCCCTCCTCGTGACACTAACCACCATCGTTCTCTCGTGACCAATGTCTGTGCATGATGTCTGTCTATTGCCTCTCCAAACCTGTTTCGATGCGTAAGTTCATTAACAGTCTAACTGTGTGGTGTTTCTCTCCAATGCCTTCCAACATTTCATCGACTGAAGTGAGTATCTCTCTGCCCATTTCGGTGGTGGTGGTTTTGCGTGCCGTGTGTATGTAACCGAAAGCGGAAACACGAGAGAAGACCCCCCCCCTGCCCCCCCCCAGGCTGTATGCCCTTCCGGAGAACTCAGTAAGCCAACATCCGTGTTTCTCACTCACCTACCCACCCTTCATTGCCGTTTCTCTAGCCAACATTTTTTCTGCCTTAGCGTTAGCACAGGAGCCCCGTAGGTTCCCCGCCTTTCCGCTGATTTTTTTGAGGCTCAAATCCGCTGCCTTTTATGCTAAAATCACCGGGGTCCCCTTCAGAGCTGGCAGGTGGCCAACGTTCCTGTCTCGGGTGCTTAGAAACATTTGGGCGTCCCAAACAGGGTCTCTCTCTCTCTCTGGGGTCTCCGATGCTCTCTGAGCTTGACGGTCCTCTTGCAGACGTTTCACGATCCAACGAGGATCACGTCGTCATCAGGTGCCAGAAGGGAGTGAGTGGGGTTTGCTGAGTGGAGGAGAAGGGGATTGTCTGGTGCTCGATGCTCTCTGAGCTTGCAGACGTTTCCTTATCTGACTAGGTAACGCCATCAGTGCTAGGAAGGAACGGGATTCGTGGAGAGGAGGAGGAGGGACGGTAGGGCGTCTGCTGCTCCCTGAGCCTGGCTGTCTCCATGCAGACGTTTCACGACCCAGCTTGGTCTCATCGTCAGTGCTAGCTGGCAGGGTCTCTCAGCACTTTGGCCGCTCCAGGGGTTTGCTCGAAACGGTGCCCCGAAATGCAGTAACGGTTTTGTGGAGAGACGGCCTTGTCGTCCAAATTCGGGTTCGGCCTCCGTTCTCAGGATCAGCTGGATTTAGGAGAACTAAGTTAACAGAGTCTGGAGTGGGCTTGGCGATAGCCGAGCCTGGAGGATTAGCTTGGCTGTCAGGTTGAGGATCCGGCTGATCCCTCGGCCGGCCGGCGGGTGGCTCTCGGAGGGCCTCGGTTCCTGTCTCCCTGCCGGGGGGGGGGGACCCTGCTGGACGAATCCCTGCGGGAGGTGGGGTTTTTCCCCTGAACCCTCTGCCTCGAGGTCACTTCCTAGAACCAGGGCTTTTCTTGGCGTGCTTCGCACCCAGAGTGCCGTGCGGTGTGCCTGTTTCTCCATTTGCAGGCGCCCGAGTGCGAGTTAGCGGATCAGCCCTTCCTGCGTTCCCAGGTTAGGCTCAATTTTGCAAAGGTTCGATGCCACCCAGCCCAGCGCCCTCGCTCCCCCTTCCACATGCTTTGGGCCACAGCCGATCCTCAGACAGCAGGACGGTCTGTTTCTGGAAAAAAAAAAACAGCTGATCCACCCCAGTGTTTGTTTTCTTCCTTTTTTAAAAATCCACACAACACAGCTGTCATCTTAAAACAACATCACGGGGCTTGTCGCTGGTTCTAAATCACAACTTAACAGCTGCTCAGATTTGAACTTCCCTTTTTTTTCCTTCGAGGGACATCTGAAAAGGGAGGGGGGCTGGGGACCTTTGCTCTATGATCATCAAATAACACCAAAGCCCTCCCCCCCGATAAAAGACTCAGATGCGTGCATGGAGGGTTTCAGGAGAGAGAACCAAGCATGCAAAAACAATGCAAACCGTCTTAGTGTCGCACCTGTCTTGTTGTACATCTCGCACGGCTCAAACCGTCGGTCCCCTAATCTCTGCTCGCGGCTCAGAAGCAAATTTTGCTCGTCAGCATAAACAAAACGAAGCAACACCCTTAGCCTACGACCAGAGGCAGATTTGGAAATGTTTCATTCCCTGGGAATGAACTCGCAAGAGTAAATTTGGTCTGATGATTTCAGAAGGACGAAAAAAAATAATAATGAGATCCAAGGAGTCCTAGATCATGCTGGACAGTTTGGTCTGCGGTTCCGAGTCTCTCTCTGCTAGGAAATCGGTTCAAGGAGCGAAGCGCTTAAGGCAAAGCCTGGCAGATTCCTGACCTGTAATGAACAAATGAAAGCATATATTTTTTTAAAAAAAAAAAGATCAAGAGGAAACTTAAGCGTAGCCCAACTTTAGTCTTGACCTGAGAAACGCAAACAGTTTCAAGACTAAAGTTGCCTTGAAAGGCTGCTGGTTACCACGAGGCGTCCTAAAAATCCGGAAATAGGAGTGACCTGCACCTAACCCAGGGTTAGATAATAATACTAAATTTATTTATATCCCGCCCTTCTCCCGAGGGACTCAGGGTGGCTTACAGGCAATGTAAAAACGAATAAATACAAAGGTGTAGATTTGCTGGAAGAAAGCAGCCATGCGTTGCTCGGCCAGTAGTAGCAAAGCCGTTGTAAAGTCGCCTCGGGCTTTCACAGTCCTTTAATCTGACTCGCTGTGAAGTGGCGAGTATGGATAGCGGGATTGGAGTCACTGGCCTGCAGATCTTTGGGGTCGAAGACCCCCTCCCCAGAAAGAGGGGTTGGAAACCCCCTGATTGTACTGCTGGGCTCTCCAGGAAAGATCCAATTTTGAAGATGGTTTCCACTCCACCAACGGGCCGTGTTTCCATCTGATCTACTAACCGGCTTGCAGCTTTTGGGGTGGATGGAAAGCTGCTAATTTCAAACGTCTTCTTAGCTTATTAATTCTTGGTTCTTTTTCCACTAACCTGTATTCTCCTGTTGGATTGCGGGAAGTTACCATCAATTGTCTATCGCTCCTAAGTCTTAAAAGAAAAAGCAAAGCTTTGCTTTTATTATTGCTTCCTTTATCTGTCTTTTATCACTAATGATTTCTTCTCTCTCTCTCTCTCTCTCTCTCTCTCTCTCTCTCTTTCTTTCTTTCTCTCTTTTTTCCTTTGCAGTGATACTGGAGTAAATCATTTAGTCCCAAGCCCAATTTTTGCAGAAAATTGTAAGGTTAATTTTCTTTGCATGTGTCTTTAGCAACGCATCTGCTGAACACATCTGCATGAGTCTTGTACATGGAAAAAAAAAAAACACAAAACTTTTTAAAAGCCTTCACGAAAGCGAAGGAGGAAAAAAATATGTATCCAAAAACAAAACTGAACTGCAAACTTGTGTTCCGTGAAGGAAGTGTGTGGTGCTCTTACGACTAAAGTTTATATACACAGGATCTACCAAAATGTGCAATATAGTTTTTAAACTGATAAAACAGACCTCTGCAAAAGATGTTCTGGGGATGCATATGGAGACGAGGCTCCCTAAAGCGCTGAGCAAGAAGTAATAAAACTGGTGACCGGCAAAGTTTCCCCCGCCCCTTTCTTCTCTTCTCTTCTCTCTATCTCTCCATATTTCATTGTGTAAAATATTATTATCCTTTATAAAATGTACAGTATTAGACTGTTCAATGCATGCTTTTCAGTTGTGCGTAGCCGATGATCTCTATTGTATCTTCCAACGGGGGAAAAAAAGAAAAACTTTTAACAGTTTAAACAGCTCTGTACAATATGCCAATTCTATTTATACCGATCGTTGGTGGATGGTACCGTTTCTGACATGTTTTAAGAAAACTCTTAAACCTTCAAATTCCGTAACTTCAGCTTCCTTTTTTTTTCTTAAGAAGGAAAAATATATATATCTCGGGAGTGTGCAAATAGACTTTTCCTCTTTTTTTTTTTTTTTTGAGCACCGTAGTCGTGTAACTTATTTAAAACCTCAAGCCGTAGAACCCAGCCACGTTCGGTGCAACGCACGAGCCGTGATGCGATTTTTTTTTTAAGGAAAAAAATCTGAGCAAGCGCGTGAACCTGGGGGAGGGGGTTTCCCGGCGCCCTGGCGAGCAGGAGAGAACTCTTGTCTCCCCCCCCCCTTTTCCTTGATTTTTATCCGACGGATTTCGATCGGGAGAGGCGGCCCTCCGGAGACCCAGCCATCTCGACCTCGGCCGAATCGCACAGGCGAGCCACGTGGGCCCGAAGCTTTTTTTTTGCGTGGCTCCTCGCGTGGAGAGAGCGCCCTTCGGATCCGTTTCTTAAGATTTAGCATGTGTGACTTTATTATTATTATTTTTTAAAGAAGTTGTAAATAACGTCTGATGGAGCATCACACTTCCATCCTGGTTTCCGGTAAAAATAAAAACTCCCCAAAAAAACACCTTTAATTCTACAGTAAAAACGCCCTTTGCCTTTTTTTTTTGGTGTGTTTTCAAGGTCTGGAGTTGGCGCCTTCGCAACTGAGCCCAGACGGCATGGACGGCTCGGTTTCCAGCAATTAGGGCTCTTGAGTGATTTAATATTGTTCCTGTAAGTAGCTTTTTTGTGGGATAATTCATTTGCCGCCCCTCTTTCACCATCCCACCCATTGCAATTTTATTTTATTTTATTATTATTTTAAAAACTCCAGCTGATGGCTGGAACTGGAAGAAGCAAATCTTTCCGACCACAAAATTGCATCTGCTCTTGAAGAGCATTTAGAAACCAAATTAGCGATGCAACCTCTGTCACTCTGAAAAGGAAAATTAAAGATGGTAACAGCAGACAAGCCTTTCACTCATTTGCAAATGTAGATGGTAGCTTTTTTGGGGTGTGTGTGTGTGTGTGTTTTATATTCCTCTTTCGATTGGAGTTCATATTTTATTGCTTCCACTTGAAGCATATCCCCCCCACCCTGCATGGCATCTGCTCTTGGGAGAAGCAGCTATGAGAAACGAGTTGTAATAATTGGGATTTTTTTGCTGGTAATCCTTGGCAGGAAGCCCCAGGGGGCTTCGAGGCCGGGAATAAAATGTTATTTTAAGCGATTCCTATAAAAAGATTGGAGCTCCGTTTCCCGGCTTGCGGCCCAAGCTTTGGAGACGGCCGCGGTGGCATTACTCTAGTTGAGCGACGGCCAACAATATTGAACATTTAATCAGCTGAGCCTCCTCGTTTAATACTTGGAAATATACTTGGTCTTGGAGGGTTATTTTGGAACAGGAAAACGGCATCGTGAACTGTGGTTCCACCAGACTTGTGTTTCTGAAGGACATTTTGTGCTGGGTTAATCTAGCCTAACCCGGTTCAAATTGGTTACACCAGAAATAAACTTATCATGGATTATAGAGAAGTAAAGAGAGAAACTGGTAGCCTATCCTTACCAAAAGTGAGCTGTTAAATTAGGGGTTCCAGATGTTGCGAGATCAATTTTCTGTGAATTGCTCCCCCCCTTCCAATTTTTGCTCCCAAAAACTTCATTTAAGAGAAGCCAGACTTAGTTATTCTGGGAGTCGAAGTCCGTGGACTTTCAAAAGTTTCCCAGCTTAAAGCATTGAGCAAACCAGGGCTGTCCAAACGGGGCAGCTTTGAAGACTCGTGGACTTCAACTCCCAGAATTCCCCTGCCAGCAATTGGTAGAGAAGGGGCTCAAATGAGACCCCCAAAGATGGTTTTTTTTTGCAACCAGCCTGGGGTTCCTTGGAAAAGAGACTCAACCGAACCAAACTCTGACGGCTTCGGTTGCTCAGGGGAACCGGGGCACTTTCGTTCCAGTTCCTGGCGTGGGAAATAAATGCCACTCTTGGCTGTTCACTATACAATACTTAAAAGCTTTTTTGGAACTGCAATTCGTAGCCAAGGCCGTGGTGGGCGTCCGAGCCACAGCCTGAAGTCTAGTCATAATTATAATTGCAAACAAGGAAGCAAGTCTATATTAGGAGACTTCTTTTGTGATTCAAGGGCTGCCGTTTTTCCAGTCCATTAAGGTCCGTTTCCCTGCGCGCAGGGGGGGGGGGCGGAAGAAAGCCAGCGGTCATTTCTAAACACAGGTTTAGTGGGGTGACATCTGTCACCGCCATGAAACCTCCCAACGGCTCCCCCTGTTCAAGTGTTGGTGATTACGGCCACCATTTGCAAGACCCAAGGAAACTCGTCCCAAATACTGTTCATATATATACATATATATATATCCTGGAGTGGATAGACTGGCTAAAATGATTGAGATATATATACATACATATGAGATAGATGTTAAATTGCTATACATAAACACTTTTGAAGGGGGGGCCTTTTCATCCTTTGTGTGCAACAGGAATAAACATTATTAAATAACTAGAGACAGCTGTTTACAAAAGGTACAAATTACTGAAAAGTGGGGGAAGCGGTTCATAAACACCTTCGCGGACACTACGATGACGTGACAGGTTGAGCTACCAAAAATGGACGAAGGCGGTTTTATTTCAACAGAACAGTGCACGTTCATTCCCAAGGAGTGGTGAAATAGTACAACCGTGGCACGTGTGAGAAGCACCCTCCACATTTATCCCCAAGAAATAAGAGTTCGGAAAGGGGGGAGAGGGCTACCCATTCCTTTGCGAAAACGCTGAACGCCATTCGCAAACTGAATCGCTGAACGGGAGCCAAAAGTCAAAGAGTCTGAAGCAGAAAATCAGAGAAAAACATTTTTAATATATATATTTTTTCCTAGAGAAGGGACTAATTGAGGTTAGGGCTTGACTGGGGTGGGGGTCCATCGTGCGGATATCGAACACCCGCTGCAGGATTCCAAAGGAAAGTCACTCCCGCATTAAGCTTTGGGGAAAGGGCCGGATCCCCCAGCTACACTTTCGACGGGCGTTTTGTCAGCTACTCTCCTGAAACCGGACGCTTCCCTTTTTCAAAAACGTTGCACGCTTGCAAACACGACACTCAAAACCCAGGAGAAGTTGGGGAAGGAAGAAAGGCTGGAAAAAGCCCCCACGCACACCCACCCCAACCCTCACCTCTTGCCAGTTCCTGGAGGCCTTTGGGCCTCTCAAGTCTCCAAATAAAAGCCCTTTTTCCCCCTGAAAGGAAGAGAAACGCAGTCCACTTTTTTCACGCCCTAAAGGGATAAAAGCGCAAATTACTTTGCAAGGCGTGCTCGAAAAAAGGGGGCTTTGGGGGAGCTTCTTTGAAGGGGTCTCAATTTTAGAAAAAGATTCAAAACCCAACAGTCCGACACCCAGAGTCTCTTTGCTCTTGACACACCTCAAACGCCGCCACCCCCAAGTCGCTCGGCCTTCGCGGTCAATAAATAGCATTTTACAAGCACAATGTAGAAAACAAATGTTCTTTTTTTGGGGGGGGGGGATGGTTCTAGGCCCCAGTCCAGGATCCTGTCCGCGCCAAGGACGATAAGGACACCAGCCGCCCCTTGCAGGTTCAAGTGCCGTCCACCCGCGGGGCTGCCTCACTGGCCACGGAACCACTGCTCCTGGTCGACCCAGAGGGCCGCCTCGCTGTCGCTGCCTTCGAGGTCCCCTTCCTCCCCGCTGCCCTCCATGTCGTCCACGTCCTCTTCCTGGGTGGCGTCGGTGGGGCTCTCTTCTTTCTCCATCTTCTGCATGCCTTCCAGCGACTTCTGGTCGTTGGGATCCAAACTGGGGAAGGAGGGAGGGGCGGCGGAGAGACAAGACAGAAAGATTGCATCCTTGAGGACCACGGCCCAAATTCTCACCCGGCTTGCCCACCTCAAGACAGATCCCAAGATGGGATTTAGCCGATTGCTTTGGGAGAGGGTGGAAAAAGAAGGGGGAGGGGGTCAGATTTGCTTGGAGGTTGGAATGGAAGGAAGAAAGGCAGAAAAAATATGAAACAGGGCAGTTTCATCGTCCCTGTATTCCCCGGCCACTAGGTGTCGCCCTTTACAATAATTTTATTTATTTTATTCTTTTTATTTAGATTTATAATAAGCCTAATACTTCCTGGGCAAAGCCTGCAAAAGGGAGAAGATGCGACAGAGTGGTTAAATTAAATAACAGCCCAGCAAATAAATCAGGCCAGGTTTGAATCCCAAAAAGGGCCTATGGCTCACTGATCAGAATCCGAATTTATTGACCAAGTGTGTCTGGAACTTGTCTCTGGTGTGCCTGCTCTATACTTAACATACAATCAGCAAACTGTGATTACAATGGTAAGATACATTCACAGTCGTAAAGTACATTCACCACGTCATGTACATAATAAGCATAAGATATTCATATTCATGACAGCTAAAAAACTAGAAATGGCCATTTGAGTCTGTCTCCCGTTTCCGGTGAATTTTCCCTTTCACAGAAAAACCTTTGAGGAGTTCAGTTTTCCTTCATGTTAAAAACAAGAAGAGTTTTAAGTCAAGTTCCTAAAAAAACAAAACCCAGCTACAATAATTGACTAATCCACGTGAAAATGTCCGAAAGGATAATCTGGATTTTTCCCCTCTAAAAAGATGGAAAAGGAAGAGGGTGAACTGAACTCCCAAAGGAATTTTTTTACAAGCAGGCTTCAAAGCATGGGTTTCTCCAGGCGTCGTAAGTCGAGGATGGCCTGTAATTGGGTACAAGCACCGGAAGCTTCTCTGAAGAGGCTTTTTCTTCTGCGTGGGAGACCGTGAGAAAAGGAGGCAGGAGGGGGACGTGGACGTTAAGGGAGAGCGGAGAAGGAGGGAAAGGCTACCTCAGGGCGATGCTGTACTGGTCCATGGCTTCCTGGTACTCGTTGACCGCCACGAGAAAGTCCCCCAACATCCGGTGCAGGATGCAGTCGCTCTGGTTGGCCAAGGCGTTGCGGAGAAGCGCGATCCCGTCGTCGTATTTCTGTTCCCGGCCTGTTGGGAAATGAAAACGGAAACAGTCAAACAGTTTGTTAAGGGCCAGTTTGGCCTAGTGGTTACAGCACCAGACTGGAGGAGGAGGAGGAGAGGCGCAGGAGACGGTGAGTTCAAGTCCCGACGAAGACATGAAAGCCAGCTGGGTGACTGGGCCAATCACTGGGAGACTGGGAGTTCTAGAACAGCCTTACCCATGAAAGCCAGCTGGGTGACCCTGGGCCAATCCCCCTCTCGGCCCAACCCACCTCACAAGGTCGTTGTCTTGGGGGGGGAAATAGACAGAGGAAGGAGTACCGGATGCATTTGTCGCCTGGAGTCATTTATAAAAACAATCAAGCTGGATTACATGGAAATAAATAATCCGACCGAGGAGGAAGCCCCAATGCAGATTCCAGCTTCGGCACATCCCCAACCGGAGCAGCTCCCTTCAGAGCCCGTCCGAGCGGCCCGGATTTCACCCACCAGCGCCAGGAAGGGAGGGGGGGGAACCAGCCGACTCACTGAGCAATTCGGCCTTTTTCACCACGGCTTTGATGTAATCCGGCCGCTGCATCAGGGCTTTGTCCAGCAAAGTCTTGGCTTTCTCCTGGGCCACGGGGTCCTCCAGGCAGACGGTGGCCAGGAGCGTCAGCGTCTGCGCATTGGCTCCCAAGGTCTTGTAGACGTTGTTGGCCATCACGGTGGCCTCGCGGAGGCCGTTGGAGGCTAGGTAGCATTCGATGAGACCTGAAGGGCGAAAGGAGGACAGGAAGGCCGAGTTGGAAGGGACCGTGGAGGTCTTCTAGCCCAACCCCCTGCTCAGGCAGGAAACCCAAATCTCATCACGGCAAGAAAGGGAGGCTCGGATGGCCCTTCCTAGCTTATATGCCTTCATCAGTGAGACAGACCCTCTGGTGGGATCCCAACCTGGGCTGGGTGACATGGGAGGCCAAAAAAGTGTTGCCTAGCGACAGGCCTGCTAAAGCCCCAAGTCTGAGGCTGAAAGGCAAAAGGAAGTCCACCCATCGTTGCCCAGAAGGCCAGAGATTTCCCCAAAAGAAAACAAAGGGCCTCAATTCCTATCTGTTGGGGGGACTTTCAGGCACTTCAAAATACTCACCTTCGTAGCAGTCCAGTCGGCACGGGGCGAGGCGGATGGCTTCGCGGAAGTGGATGATGGCCTCCTGCACTCTGCCCATGTTCCGCAGAGCGGCCCCTTTCAAGAGCAGAGCCTGGACGCTGTTGCTGTTCAGCTGGATGGCCTTGGCCCCCAGGTACAAGGCCCGGGAGTAGCGCTTGCTGTAGAAGCTGTGGCAGCTGCGGAAAGGAATAGCGCTTATTTATTGCCCAGGTGTGTCTGGACACGCAAGGGGTTTGTCTCCGGTGCATAAGCTCTCAGTGTACAAATAGAATAATAGAATAGAACAAGGCTGAATAGAATAGAATAGAAAATGGAATGGAACAGAATAGAATACGGTTGAATAGAATAGAATAGAATAGAATAGAATAGAATAGAATAGAACAGGATTTATTGGCCCAGTGTGTCTGGACACACAAGGAACGTGTCTCCGGTTTACACGCTCAATTCTTACATACAGGCTACAACTGACAAACTGTGGTTACAATCCTAAGGCTATAATTGACAAACAACGATTACAATTCTAAGATACGGGAGAGGATGGCCCTCAAACGGATCCTGGGGGGATCCCGGACAGCTTGAGGAAAAAGGAGGATCAGCGGCTCCTTACCCCGAAACCACCCAAGGCTCAGCGTGCTGGTCGGAGATGTTGAAGAGTCGGCACCCAAGATTTTCCACGTCCTCCAGGCGACCCTCCCGAGCCAGTAAGTAACCATAGACGTCCATTCCTGAGGAAGGCAAATGAAAGAAAAATGGACGGCGTTGGAAGAAGAACAAAACGACTCCAAAACCACCACACCGTTTCATCTGGAGAGACCCCAGGGGCCAAGTCCATCCACCTCTTAACAGCTAAGTCCCAGACCTTTTTTTTAAAAAAGAGAAAAGAAAAAACAGCCGATTCAACCGATGAACCACTGAGGTTTAATCATTTGTCTAATTTTAGGCAACCGGTGCACATTTGCTCTAGTTTTTCTCCTTCACGGCCATTATGAACCTGGTGCTTTATAACTAGCGGCAAGCTGTCCAACGAAAGACCCGAACAGTTGTCCCTGGAGCCTTACCTTTTATTAAATAGGGATCCAGCATTTGTGCCTGTTCGAATTTTAGAATGGCGTTCTTGTTGTCTCCGGCTCTGAAATACAGGTCTGCTAAACTGCCCAATATATCCACATTGTCTCTCAGGAGTGACTTTTTCTCCAACGAGCTTTTTGGGGGGGGTGGAAAAAAACACAAAACATACATGGTAAAATTGGATTTATGATAAAGAAAACTAATCCGGAGTGCCTATCTAAATGAACAGAGGGGAGTTCTGTAATCCGAAGAAATGAAATGAAATAAAACGCATCCTAGTTTTTAAACAGTTGGGTTGCTCCTCCGCTAACCGTCAGGCGAAGCCCCAGGCAACGGTGCCCCTCCACGTGGATCGCTCACCAGATTGTGTTGATGGCCCGGGTGTTATCGCCCGTGTGCACGAAGGCGTAGGCTTTGATCCACACCGAAAGCCAATCCAGGTTCTGGATGCTCTGAATCACATTCATGGTCAAGGAAGCCACTTCTGCGCCCTTCACCGAGAGCGACAGCAAGCCTAGATGAGCACAGACCCTTATTACCACTTCCAGCCGGACAAAAGCAGGCTCGATCTGGGCACGCTGAACAAATCCAGACCAGATTTGAGAGTTTTGGGGAGAGCTGAAGCCCGGCGTGGCCAGAACACGCTGAGCAGAGGAAGTTTCAACCAAAATAATTCGGGTTTGGTAAAACTCCCTCAACCAGGAAAGCGGCTTTCCCCGAGGAGAGAAAGAGCCCCCCTAAAACTTCACAGGTCTACGCTCCCCCAGAAGCATCCCAGCACCCCTTCCCTGAGAATTTTGACACTCGGCCGCACCTTGATGCCAAGAGAGCCAATTTTTACTCCTTGCCAACAGCGACAAGCGGGGGGGGGGGGGGAGAAGGGGGAGAGGGAAGCTACCAAGAATGGCATCGAGGGCCCGCGGGCCCTGCCGCACAACCTCCGT
>JANHFO010002715.1:0-11756 GCA_032468095.1 Pareas carinatus
ATTATCACAAAGGAATACATATGCATTTGATTGGGAATGGGAATTCTCCAAGACAAGAGGCAGGATCTCAGAGGTGAGTGGGGGAAGGAGTATAACAAAGGAGAAGTGGAGATGTCACATAGGCACGTATTGTCTCATTTGGTTACCCACCAACATGTCCAGACTTGTATTTTCTCACTTTAATATCTTTCGGTTCCAGAACTTTGTTTAAAAGGAAAACATCAACAATAATGTGGGGCATGTTTTTGAAAAGGAAGTTCAACAGCAGTTCCCCCATTCCATAACACAAATATCAACAGCAACCAGAACTTCTTTTTTGGGTAACGTTTCTGCATCCTCATAAAGATAAGTTTTGAGATGCATGAGGGGATTTAGCAATCCAGAAATGAAGAAAATAGGATTACTTCTATGTTTTGGTATTCATTTGTTTGATTTGGAACCATGGCAAAACAGTAGAAATATATATTCCTGTTGGAAATTTATGAGAATGCAGGATCTGAGAATCTTGATACTTGGTTTACAATTTTTATAATTTTTGCATGCTTAAAATGATTTATGATTTTGACAAATTATACTTGGAGAGCAGAAGTAGTAAACCATGAGTAATTCTTTGTAGACAAGAGCTATCTATCAGTCATTCCCTTGTGTCTTCAGTACATTTTTCAATTAATTTGATCACTTAAGTGAATGATTAAGTGCTTGTGGCAGTTCTTAATTCCTTCTTTAAAAGCATTACTACACATTTGTGTTAGAAATTTATCTTGGTACTGAATCAAATTCTCATGAGATAATGCATAAGACAGCTCTCCCCCCACCCCAAAAAACCCCCAGTGATTATATTAGCCTATGAAGAAGCAGAGAAGGCGTCTGTGAAGAAAAGTGGATGCTGTTTTCAAACATTACAGTTTGGACTATTGTCAAGAGCTGTATGCAATTGCTATAAGTAGGCCAGTTCTCTGTCAGACCCAGAAAAGTGTAGATATATGAAAAGTAAAAAGATGTATGTCTGGATTTTTATTTCTGGTCAGTGATTATAGAAAATTCTTCCTTTGTCTTGATCTTCTGATATAGTTTTTTTTTAAACTGTTGTCGTTTAGGAAGTTCTTGTACAGTTTGTACTCTTTGCCCAAGACATATTGAGTGTCACAATTAAAAATGAGATCATTACAAAGTTTGCATATATCCATAAATCAAACCATTAAGGCAAGTCTGCACTTTCAAAAAGTGCCTTTTAGCTCTTAGGTCCACAAAGTCTTCCCTGGAATTTGTCCCCACCCTTCTTAAACATTTCCATGTTGTATCTTTTAAAAATCAAAACAATCTATTCCCTCTCCTCTGTTTCTTAAGATATACAAACCAAGCATTGAGTTCTTGGGCAGGGCAGAGTTTTAAAGTTGTTGTCTTGCATTTCAGTACATTTTTGAAAATTTGTCTATATTATGCCCACAAGCTGTGATTTTATACTATATAAGTGAAATAGCTCACCTTTCCTTCCCACACCTCTGAAACATTTCACTGCCCAGAACGTCAAACATTTTAATTATAAACAGCCAATATGTACATCTGTTGAGCAGCACAGTGGGTCTTAGTGGGCACTGTCTATATTTAGGTGTGAGTCACACAGACATTGCTCTTGTCCTGATGCTTCTCTTCAGCTGCATCTCAGCAAACCATACTGTATTGGCTCTCAAAAATAGTATCTGCGTACCCAAATAAATTCAGTTTGTCTGGGGTGGAAACAAGTCCTCCTTTTTTCCATGCCATACATATGCACCATAAAGCAGAGGTCTCCAACCTTGGACCCTTTAAGGCTTGTCGACTTCAACTCCCAGAATTCCTCAGCATTGCTGGCCGAGAAATTCTGGGAGTTGAAGTCCACAAGCCTTAAAGGGTCCAAGATTGGAGACCTGTGCCATAAAAAACCATCTGTATGGTTAAGGAGCTTTTTAAAGTCTGCCAGGAGCTTTAATAACTAGAACTGGTAACAAGATTTGAAGCCATTTATCAAAACATTCAGGAAGAGGCCAAGTCATAATACTGCCCTTTCTTTTCTCTCTTTTTGTGTTTTATTGAAAATCAGTTTAAAATAAAGTAATAAAAACAGTATATTTTTTCAAAATAAACCAATTGTTTGGTTATACTTTCAATTAGCATAGTATTATGAAAGCAGTTTTACTAGCATTATTATAATTTTAGTTCTTACTACTTAGTTCTTCCCTCGAGCCATTTATAAAATAATATCCATATTTGAAAATATTCTGTTTCTTCTTTTTCTTTTAGCCTCATGGTTAATTTGTCTATTTCTGTGCGTTCTAATATTTTTCTTATCACTTCTTCATGTGATATATCTTTTTTCTTCCAATTTTGTGCAAATATAATTCTCACTGCTGTTGTTATATGAAGAATCAAATATACATTTTGTTTATCAAATTTCTCTGAAGTTATACCTAGCAAGAATAATTCAGGTTTAATAATGTTTGTCTTAACCATGTATAAAATTTTTTCCAGTGTTCTTTTGCATAATCACACATCTACCATATATGATAATAAGTACCTGTTTTACATTTACACTTCCAATACTTATCTGACATATACTTAAGCATTTTTGCTATTCTTTCTGGTATCATATGTCATCTATAAAGCATTTTATATACATTTTCTTTATGTGATGTTGACATTGTCATTTTATAATGTCTTTCCCATAACATTTGCCATTTATCTAACTCTATATATTCAAAGTTTCTTACCCATGTTATCATTGTCTCTTTAACCTGTTCGTCCTCCATTTTTAAATTTATTAATAAGTTATACATTTTTGGTTAATTTCTCATCTGAAGTTAATAACAATTTGTCAAATTCTGTTTGTTCTTTATAAAACCCATATGATTTAATATCTTTATCATACCTCGTTTGTATTTGTAAGTATACCCACCATGTAAGATCCATACCATGATTTTCCATTTCTTGTCCAGATTTTAAATTTTCTTTAGCATCTAGAATATACTTGTATGTCCAGATTTTCTCCAAATTTATCAAATTCAGATGTATAAATTGTTCCATTGTTGAAAGCCAGACTGGGATTTTCAAATATATTTTTTGTTTTATTTTTTCTCATGTTAATAATAATGCATTTCTTATATAGTGGTTTTGAAAAATATCACCCAAATTGCAAATCATGTCTTTCTCGGTATAATGACCTCTTATTTTACAAAGTAATCCATTCTTTTACCCATGTTAGCACAGAAGCCTGATAATATAAAATCCAATCTGGTAAATCAAATCTGCTAGATCCTAGGAGTCTGCTGCTCAAGCGAGGCTCCTGGCTGCCTGACCTAATTAAGTGGTCAGCAGATGTTGGAAGCAGTTTCCCTCCTCCCAACTGTTCAGACAGTTCGGAGACTGTCCAAGCTCCCTTGTTGATTGGCTGTTGCATCAGCCCAATATACTATAAAAGTTTGTAAGAATAACCAGCCTGTTGCTGGCTACATTCCCTGTTGTTACTTTGCCAATAAACTCTGTTGCGATTCACTGAGGATTCCAGCCTGATTCTTTCGCGATCGGACCTAACACAAAGGTTCACCAAGATTTACCAGAAATAACAACATATTTAACCTAGATAAATTAAACCAGTTTTATAACCCATTCTTTTGCTTCTAATAGTCTTTAGTTCCTTCAAATAATGTCACAGAGCTTGAGATATTTTCATTTCTTCTTTGTTAGGTCTCAGGAGATTCTTTAAAACTTTAACAAGTCTCCTTTGTAAGTCCAATATAGAAAAATTATCCAGGTCACTCTCTTGGTAAATTATTTGCAGTTCCTTTTAATTAATAAAACACCAGCTGGTTTCTATTAAAGTGTAGAGTAACATACTTTTATGTGTCATTGTTGTAAGCTGTCCATTGTAAATTCACTATCAATCCAGCTTACGTCTTGTCAAGTAAAACTTATTCCTCTTCCATAACAACTTTTAAATACAGTCTGCCCATAGAGGCAAATATTGTTGTTGACATATGAACCTTTGACTTCGCTTTTCAAAAGTCTCCTTCATATTTTTAGTGTTAAAATATTTTGCACCGTTCTATACTTACTAGTCAAGTTTATGTGTTCTTATCCTTTAATCAAAATATTTAGTTACGTCTAATGTCCAAGGTTTGAAATCTGATTTTATTATGCTTTTTTAAAAAAATATCAAAACTAAAACATTTTCCCACCAGGAGGATTCTTTATAATTAATTCCAAAATCTTACTTCACATTTATCTGAATCCTTAGTTTATTTGTAGCTTTCTAAAATTAAAGTTTTAAACAATATTTTACTTTTTTTTAAAAAATAAAGTTCTTAAGCTTGTAGTTAAATGTTTCTTTCATTAAGAATTGAAAGCAAACTCACTCTTCACTTTCAAACTTGTTAATTCAAAGATTTCTAATACCTGAAAGGTAGTTAACAAGTAATTTCCAAAAGCAATTAGAAAATGAAGAATGCAAACTTAGTGTCCTTTCAAAGACATAGATCATGGTTTGAGCAAAATGGCTATTCCTTCATCTCCCACTGCCCAAAATCTGCCAAGTACCACTGTTATGCAATCTTTCTGTGAGAAGGAATTCTCTGGAGCACTTGTGGGTCATGTCAAGTCCTCTCATTTGTCTGGCGAGGTTCAAAGAGCTGGTCTGCTTACTGGCTTTCATTCTTTGCTGCAGTTGTCAGTTGCATTTTTTCAGGAGCCATCTTTGATCTACTGTTCTTCCTCCAGAAATCACTTTATACTACTTTACGATATGACATTGCTATGACATGGTTGTAAGTTATAAAAAGACCCTCAAAAACTAATTTTTAAAATGTTTATAGCATCTATTGAATTAGAACACATATGTTTTTATTTCTAACATAATATTGTTGATCATGGGATTTAATCTAGAGCATTGCTGTCTAGTTTAGAAGTGCAGTATAATGTTTTTCTGGCTACTGAGTCTTGTTACAGTTTGCCTTATAAATTATGAGTTCTAAACACTGGCATTGTAGCGTGCTGATATTTTTTTCCTCAGAAGATATGCTAGTTTGTTCTAATCTGTCAATCAATATGGTTTTTCTTTAGTGTCAGTTTGTGTAATTTTTATTTATTGGTCAGCAAGTTAGCTGTAATTTTATTCCTTAATACAAATATTGCAAAATCTTGACAAGGAAAAATACTTTTGTCCACCTATATCTAATGCATCATGCAGACCTTTCCCACTCAGCCACTAATCTATTATTGATCAGGATTGAACAAACCATGAGAAGGAGAGAGCATCCATGCAGAGACAGCTAGGAGCAATTTATAAAACAGCTGAAGAAGCTTAGAGGAATATCTACTCATTTTAATAATTTGAAGAGAGGTGCTTTGTGTGTGGTCCTACAGAAGGATTCATACAACATGCTATTGTTATTCCCATAATGCTTCAATGGTATCATAGAATTCTACTTCAAAAATCTATACTGAAATCCACATTTCCTGTGGTCTTCAGGTATAAGTTTTTATTTTGAACATGTTAGATTAACTAGTGGGATTTTTGTGTTAATGTGATGAGAGAATTAGTTGGAATAAGCTTTCAATTCACTTCCACAGCAGATGGGAGTATTTGCTAACCATGTCTGAGTTGGAAGCTGGACCTGAATAGTATTTCCAAACACCAAGCAATATTATGACTGTAGATAGTTCTAATCAAACAATATCTTAGAGTTAGGCAAAGGTGAACTAGTTTCATGGTGTTACTATAAACACTACATAGATATATTCATAAAGTTGCCAGAAATTGATTTGACTTCTTTTTTCATTGCATTATCCTACTTAGATTCACATAAGCATCCTTACCTTGATACCTACCATATTTGCAACAACTTTTCTGTCTTTCATTTCCAAAATTAGCTTATTGAATCCGGGCAGCTACCAGTGTGAATATCGTACCATGCCCTAATACAATGCTAAATCCTGCATTTTAAGGACATGGTAGACAATGAAGCTTGGTGTTGTCAGCTTCTTGCTACACAGCCTCTAGCAATGGGACTTCCAAATGTAAGACAAGATTGCTTTTCCTCATTTCCTCAACCCCAGAGTAGGTTTTGCTAATAGCCTTTCAAGGCTGAACTATCCTACTTGCCATCCTGTCCTGTTCTTCTGAGACTGATTTGAGAAGGAGATGAAATGCTATCTAACGTAGAGGTTAGTGCATCACCAAGCTGAGATTTTCTATATATGTTCATCCAGGTAATGAATAAAACAAGTTTACATAGAGGAAAGAATAATACTTAACAAAATGTGACTACAAGATCAGATGAGAGTACCAAATATGCTTACAGGACTATAAGAAATATTATATTTATCTAAAAGAAGATACCCCTTTCCTCAAATAATTACTTTTAAAATGGAGGAATCACTTTAGGTTTGTGAAAATTTGTATGTTGATGTATATGTCAAGGGTTACAATTTTGGAGTTGGGTTCATCTTGGAGTTGGGTCACATCTTTTGGAGATGTGAGTGTTCTACTTTTGATCAGTGCTGACTCTTGCTGACTGCAGTATTCTTGGCAATATTTCAGAAATGTTTTTCCATTGTCCTCTTCCTAGGGCTGAGGGAGAATGACTGATCCAAGGTCACCCAGCTGGCTTTCTGCCTAAGGCAGAGAACCCAGCCTGCCAGTTTTTAGCCTGATGCCATAACCAAACTGGGTAGACATATGGCTACTGTAAATAAGCTACAGAACATCTGATTCACATAAGGAGCTATCACATACCCAATTTATTTCTAGGCGCAGAGTTATTTTCAGTTTTTCCCATCCCGGTTACAAGCTTGTGCTGGATTTTGAATATTCAATGTATAGTACATAACTATGGCTCTATTAAGTTGGTCTTGCTGTGAGAAATATTAAAAGAGATATTTTTAAAATTAGTCGATGTAGAGAAAATATAAGAATACAACCTGCACAATTGGCAAAAAAGTCTCATCAGTTTAGGAACATTTATTTTGTCTATTGGTGCCCAGGAGATGTAGCCCTAAGCTGGGTCAGGCTTTATTTCTGGTAGAGACAGAAGACTTTATAAAAGCTTCCTTCCTGTTTGACTTATGCAACAAAACTGTCTTGAGTTTAATGTAGATTTCTACTTAATGTAAATCTACATTCCTACCTTCTTCCTTCATTCTGTTGCCTGTTGCACTCTTCATTGCAGACTCCTAGCTTGTCCTCTTGATTCCAATCTTCTGTCCCATCTTGGGAAGTTACATTCAATCTGGCTTTGATCCCCATGATTTTCACTGTGCATGAATATGGTGGATAATGATTCAGTTTTATTGCATCAAAGTTAAAAGAGAGAAGAAGAGTTACATTTGTGACTTTTTTGAAGGGGAAGCTTCACAAGAATTCCTACAAGCATAACAGAAGGGAATGAACTCAACATACCATGAAGCTGAATTGATTTTCTCTGCTAGATTTCCCCCCCTTTATTTGCATTTACAAAAACATTAATTCTCACACAGTACTGCTTCGACATTAATTACTCTGCAACAAAGACAAATGATCTTGTAAACTGCTCGGTGCCATGCATGTATTAACGGTGAGTGTATGGTAGGATCAGAAATAAGTGGAAATTTAAGTAATTAACATAATGAAGCAAAGCAACTCTGCAAGGTGAATAAAGACACAGTTTCTCCTTGAAAACTGCATTTCATTTGTAAACATTGCTATGTTCAATCCATGTATATCACAAAAGAGGCAAACTCTTCTTATGCTGCATAAGCATTGAAATTGTCTTCCTATCACTGTCTTCTGTAAAGGCTGACTTCTTTAGAGTTATTTGTCCCTGTATCAGAACTAGCATTCTTCTATATAGTGAATGTAGGTATGCATAATTACAATGTTCAAATATTATCTCTCACAAAAAAAAGCAATGAGTTTGGGGGGATAATTTTTATGATGTGACTGAAGTTGTTATACCAAGATCCAGTCTGAATCTGTCAACTGGAGCCAAAGGTTTATTCTTCCAAGCTTTTGAGTTCATACTGAACCCTATAATCAGAGAACTTCTCTCTCAGGAATGTGCACTGGGCTGTTCTATGCATTGTGTTTATGTGGTTCCTGGTTGTATGTGGCTTTTAGTTGTTAATTAAACCTTGGAAGAGTAAGTCAGACTGGATCTTGCAGCATTATCCTGGGATGTGCGTATTTACCTTCATTCGCTAAGTTGTTATAGTTCACCATTAATTACTGATTCAAAAGCTAAATTCAATATTACCAAATATTATAGAAAATAATTCAGCAACAATATGCTATGGCAGCAGCAACCTTTAAAGATCTAAAAAACAAGCAGAGATATTACATTCATTGGCTGAAAGCTAGTTATATATGTGCAAGAAAAGTCATAAGAATAGTAACTTCAAAATATGGGTCTCCTGAGCCATCTGTTTGCATTTTATTTTGCAGAAGAGAGACAATGAAAAACGTAGGCAATAATTTCTGGGGAAATAGGTTAGGATAATAAAAAAAATGTATAAAGAAACCTTCATTCTGTCAAATTTGCATCAGGGAGAGGGAAAGGACAAACAATATTCAACAACATGGATCAAAATTCAGTTTTCCTACAGATTACACGTTTCTTTGAATGTTGTGATACAGGGCTTGTGTCAAATTCCTCCTTTTGATTAATGCTATTATAAACATGCATGTTGCTGTTCATTAGGAATTTGCCATGCTTAGGAGTTGGGGCGGGGGAAGTTGTGCTCTTCAAAAAAGGGAAACTTGTCTGTTTAGAAATTCTTATCAAATGTGGCTGCCCATGTGACACACAGAGAATCCGACGAGATAATTGCTTAGCCAAGAAGTGGAACCTAAAAGAGACATCAGCTGACCTGCTTGTGAACTCTCATAGTTCATTCCTTCTGGCATTGCACATCCAAGCGTGTATACTTGTCCTTCTAGTAGCTTCTGTGACTCAATTAAAAACAACTGTTTCAATACTGAGAATGTGTTGTTTGATTCAGAACGGGAAATGCAGAGGACTTGACAGCTTGCTTCACACTTGCTTTAGAAATCTAGATTTTTAAAGGAACATTCTAGTACTGATAATGTTACCTAGTTTGGGTAATGAAATGTCTGCAAGAAAACAGCTAAGCACCTCTCATTTCAACCCTGAGCTACAAATCTTCTCCTTTAAAGGAATATTCATGCTAGAGTTTATATTTAAGTAGCAATGTGGATACAAATGCATGCAATGTAATACATACAAATTGATGCTATTTTTGTACATTGAAAAATTAGGCTTGTGCATGCAAAACCTGTTCATTTGGTTATCCTTATCTGTATTATACAGATTAAGCTCTAAATCTGTATATTCAGGTGAGAATCATTCATTCATTAGGTGATAATTTGTCACCCTTTTCACTGAAGAAAATTGAGCAGGTAAAGTTTCTCTTTGTTTTAGCTCCTCTTTTCTGACAAATCCTTTTTAATAGTAATTTTATTAAAACTACTATTGTAAAATACAAATTAAAAAAGAAAAGAAAAAATAAAAGTGCAGAAAAGGGAAAAAAGAGAAAAAATAAGAATTTAGTGAAGAAAAGGAAGATAAATACAGTATATAAAGAAATGATTTTTCCCTTCATCACAAGTATAAACAGTTTTAATAATGTATTACTTCTCTTAAAATATAACAAATAATCTATGGTCCCCATATTGCATCTCTGATCTAAAAACAAATCCTTAAAGCCTCGTCATTTCAGTCCTGATCACCAAAAATTTCTATTAAGGTTATTGAAGATAACATATCTATTTTAATTATTATCAAATTAATCAGCTTTATATTCTTTCCTATTATTTTTAATGATCTTGATCTTTAATTCCTTCAAATAATGTCCTAGAAGTTGATTTCTTTTTATTTTTTCTTTCTCCTTTCTCAAGAAATTCTGCAAAGCTTTAATAAGCTTCTTTTATTAATTCAGTATAGGAAAGTTATCCAGGTCACTATCTAGGTTTGCTATTTGTATATCTCTTTTAATTATTATGATATCAGTCAGTTTGTGTTCTATATTCAGTGTAATATCTTTTTCCATGTTATTCTTGTAACCTGTCATTTTTAAATCACTTTCAGATCAGTGTCAGTTTTGTGTGGTAAAACTGACTCTTTTTCGATAACAGATCTTAAACACAATCGATTTATAGAGGTAAATATTCACTTTCAAGAGCCATGGTGGTGCAGTGATTAGAATGCTGACTGTCAGTTTGCTGAGGGCAATATGCTGACTCTGTAAACCACTTAAAGAGGATTGTAAAGCACTGTGAAGTGGTATATAAGTGTAAGTATTATTGCTATTCAATGTCTCATCCTATCATATTTTTGTAAAATAATAAAAACAAGCATTTCCTATGGGAAAGTTCTTATAACTGATTCCAAAATGTTATTTCAAATCTATAGGAACTCTTAGTTCATTTATAGCCTTCTAGAAGCAAAATCCTAATCATGCTTTAACTACCTATTCAAAATGAATAAATAATTAAAGTTCTTAAACTTGTATTTAAAATATATTTTCCTAAGACCTGAAGGAAACTCATTTGGTGTGCTGATTTGTCAATGCGATGGTTCCTAATAGCTGAAAAGCAATTTCTGAAAGTGATTCGAAAAGAAAGCATGCAAACACAATGTCCTTTCAAACATGCCAACCATGGTTTGAGCAAGGTGATTCTCACCCTCACCCAAACTCTAAACCCACCAGAGACTACTATCTCGTGGTCTCCTTGAGAGGTTCTGCTTTCCAGAGCAATTGAGGGTGATCTCAAGTCCTTTCCTTGCCTGGAAAGGAACTACAAAAGGCAGGTTTATTTGCAAGCATTTCATTCGGCTATGGTTGATGGCTCCACTTTTAGCAGAACAGTCTTCAGTTGGCCATTTCTTGCCCAGAAGTGAATAATTTATTGCCAATTCTTCACTCTCTGGCTTCTCAATGACTTTTTCAGTCCAATTACCTTAGCTTGTTTCTCTTGTTGAAAAGCTAATGAGAAATTCAATGAAACTATCTTGTAACTGGAGGCTAAAAGCAACAAAGGCACAGTCAAAATTTGATTATTGACCAATGCAGCAAGCATCTGTCTCTTTCTCTTGGGAAAATGGAACTCTGTTCATCTAAGATAACTGGGCTATTCTGGTGTAGGGTAGTGATTGCTATTAATCCTAGGGTGTTCGCCTGCAATCACTGCAGAAAATCACGTATAAGTCACATAGTTCAATTGTGCATGTACAGTGGAAGATTTGATTAATTAACCAGTACCTTTTCAAGGATATGTACTGGCTCAAAAAAGAAGAAGCATTTACCCTGGGATGATTCATTTATCCTGGTATTTCAGAAACCTTCATATGCTTCCTAACTGGGCCTGGAAGATTTCTCTTAATTTTGCCCATAACAATCATTTTCTGACTTGCTGGCTGATACCAAAACTCAGCTATTACTCTCTATTTATATTTGTAATTGTTGTATTTATTTTTCACTTTTCTCTAAGAGTGCTTAGCTTGAAGACCTCTAGCAGGGAAAAAGTTTTCACTAACTACTGGTTACCATATTGATCATATTGACCCAGTATCAAAAGCTGCAAGCCTCATGACAACATCCTGCCTGCTTTACGTCTTACTCAAGAATTTTTATTCCATCTGCCCCCTGGACAAAGTCATGCTCCAGAACTGTGGTTCCTATTTCCCCATTTTTTCTGTGATGACCGTTGTGTATACCCCCACCTACCTCAG
>JANHFO010002715.1:30819-41246 GCA_032468095.1 Pareas carinatus
ATCCAAGGGGGGGGGGGAGTGGAGAGTATGTCGATCTCTATTATTTACTCTATATATCATTTCAGCCAATGCCCCCCCCAACCTTTTGGGCACCGGGGACCGGTTCCATGGAGAAAGGGGTTTCTGCAGACCGGAAGGGGGGGCTGGTTTTGCGTGCTGCCTGCATCCCGTGGTCTGCGCCGCCCGGTGGCTGGCATGCCGCGGATCAATGTTGGTCCACAGACCAGGGGTTGGGGGCCCCAGATTTTAGCCACACTCTTAAACCTACTCGTTAGCCACACCGGATGCAGTGAAGAGGTGAATGCACATTAAACTCGGTTGGTAGAGCTATCTGTGCTGCATGAACTCAGCTCGTGTAAGTGACGGGGATCCCCCGTAGTAGGTTAACCCAGAAGAGGCGCAGGGCACGGCCGTAGCCCGGGATGGGGGTGAGCCAGGAGTGAGGCGGGGAGGGAGGTTCTCCTCGTGCAGAAGCCTCCCTTTGAAAGCCTTCCGGTTCTTCCCAGTTCCCATCTTTCCCCCCATCTTTTGCCCTCCTTCTGGCCCTTCTCCCTCCCTGCCAGTCTGCTGCTTTCCTGCCCTCCCCCCATGGCATCCCCAGCAGGGAACACCACCATGTTCAGCGGACGAGTGTGGCCCAGGGTTTCCAGGAGCGGAAATGCAGTGTGAACCACGTTGCTTTCTGCTCAACGGCAAGCAACTGCATCTGTCTGAGTTTATTTTGGATTTCTGCCTTTGGCTTCTTCTTCAGCCTTCAATTCAGAGCTTGTGGACGGCGCCTGGCCTCTGCCCTGGGATTAGCGGTGCCACCCAGCAGGGCCTTTTTTGCTCCTGGCTGCCTGGCGGACTCCGGCTGAGCCTGGCGGGGGCCATGGCTGGGTTGGGCTCGCCCGCCTCCCTTGCCTGCCCCCACGTTGATGCCACCCTGCCTGGCACCACTGGCTTCCACAGTCCCGGGGTACCGCTAGGCGCCGGTCATGGCTGGGTGGGTCAAAGGAAGCACCTGCCTGTTTCGTGGGCGGCTGCTCTGTCCCAAAGGCAGACCTGAGACGGTCTGATGAAAACAGGAAGCGGTTCTGCAAGAAGCAAAAAGCGAAGCGCCAGCCTTGAAATAGACGAAATAGATATCCAGGTGACGCAGGGTCTCTGAGGCAGCTTCTCGGGACAGGAGGAGGCCCCTCCCCGGGATGAAGCCCTTTGTCATTTGGTGGAGACAACCACAACATTCCTGGACCCCCAATGAGGCGTCCGCAGGGCATGGTTGACAAAGTCAAGGCGGTGGCCCTGGCAGTGATGGAAACCCTGCCTGACTTTTAGGTGTGACAGATGAGGCGGCCCTCTGTTTCCATATTGGCTGCACCCCCGACTTCCAAGCGGTTTCTGATATGTGTTGGGTTCTTCCTGTCGTCGCCATGAGAGTTAAAACCACTTAAAGACCTCAAGAACCTCCTCAGCAGAGGTGGTGATTTTGCCTTTGACCCCAAGCAGAAGCCGAGATCTGTGGGAGCTCAGCTGCTAACTGGGGATCCAGAATTGGAGGTGGTGATCTGATTCCCGCAGCAAAATCTTTTCCAATCTTGCCTGCTGTTTTCCTATTCAAAGGGCACGTTCCATTAAATCCTAAGCAGAACAAATGACAGAGAAAGGAAAACAAGAGAAGGAAAAGAACCCATACGGAGAGGCTTCTCATCCGGATGTCCCCAACAGTGGGCCAGGGGATCAGGCTGATGAAAGCAGCCACGTCACATTCCGAATCCCACCCTTTTTGCCTCTTTGAGTAACGCCACCGACCCACCTGTGATGGGCGGACATTTTTATTATGAAAGCTGAAAGGTTCTGCAGAAGTCACCACAGCATCTCTTGGCCTGCACATCCCAGGCAAGTCAAAATGCGTGCACACATGAACTGCACGTCATCCCAACGGTCCGTTCATAGCCCCTGACCCACAAGGAACTTGTGCATCTGTTGCAAGTCCTTCCAGTCTTCCATCCCAGGGGTGCTGAAGCCTCTAGCAGGGGCTCCCGATGAGGGTGGAGGCTCGTCCTCTGAGCTTGTGGAGTAGTTCTCAAATGTTTCATTACCAGGCTAGGTAGCATCCTCAGCCGAGTTTAGGGGGTGTCTGTGTCGCTGGTCTTCTGCTTATAAGGGCTTTGTGTGGTTATTAGGTCTTGCGATGGGGAGGTCACGTCAGGTGAGAGTCATTAGAAAGTGAACTGCTGGCCGGGGGAATTGCCAGGGTTGGTCGGTGCTGTGTGGTTGATTTGAATTCTCAGGGTTTCGTAGGCTGGTTGCAGGCCGATGTGTCTATTGATGGAATTGCTCGTGGAGTGCCAGGCCTCAATAAAGTCCTGTGTGTGGCAGGTGGCAGCATGGCTGATGTTTCTTGTATTACTCCAGCTGAAATGATCCTTTTGATCTTTAGAATTTTATTGGCCAAGTGTGTCTGGACGCACAAGGAATTTGTCTCCGGTGTACAAGCTCTATACTTACATACAAGCTACAATTGACAAACTGCGATTGCAATAATAAGATACATTCATAGTCATAAAGTATATTCATCATGTCGTGTACAAATAAGCTGCAATCAACAAACCTCCATCTTAATCACAAAATACATTCATAATCATAAAGTACTTTCATCATGTCATAAAACACATTCATCATGTCATACGATACATTTTTGTGATAGGTTTAGAACACTCATAGAAATTCTAATAATCAATCTACAAGTCAAACTAAGATATTAAATGAAACAACTATTATATATTGTAAGATGTAAGCAACAAGTTAATTGTCATACAAATAAGAGAATAGGTAATAGGTAATAGGAAATATGAGAATAATAATGTTACATTCCTACTAGATAATTTAACAGTGTTGTGGAAGTTTGTTGTTTAGCAGATTGATGGCATGGGGGAAGAAACTGTTCTTGTGTCTTGTTGTTATGGTTTGCAATGCCCTATAGTGGCATCCAGAGGGAAGACGTTTAAACAGATTATGTTCAGGGTGTGAGGGGTTTGTAATTATTTTTACAGCTCTCTTTCTGGCTTGTGCAGTGTACAGGTGTTCAGTTGAGGGAAGGTTTGTAGCAATTATTTTTTCTGCAGTTCTAATTATCTTTTGAAGTGTGTGTTTATCTTGTTTGGTTGCAGTGCCAAACCAGACAGTTATTGAGATGCAGATTGCAGACTCAATCTGTGCAATGTCCAGAGAAAGAAAATTCCATATTCTGGAGTATATGTCTCCCAGCACCAATCACAGCTATTAACTCCTGCTACTACAAATATTTTAACAATTCCCTCCTTTCATCTTTTTCTTCCATTTCTTGTGATCACTATTCTGTGGCACAAGGGATCATATCCATACACCACAGAAACTTATTACAAATATTTAAATTGTTACATCTTCATTTTTACAGTATTTGCCCAAGTCCAATCTGATGAAGATTCTCCGCATTATCTTTCCCACTCCCAGTAGTCTGTTAGTCTTTACTTTTGCTTCTTTAATAATAAAGGGGTACATTTAGAATGACAATATTAGGCTGTAACCACTGTCCAATTTCATCTGTTCAGAAGAATAATGTGGTCTATTTGGAAATCACGAGTTCATGGAAATAGATATGATCCTGAACGCTGATGTTTTGCTTTGCAGTAGACCATCTTCCTTATTTTTTGTTTGAAATTAGAACCATGCCTAAGTAAAATAATGCGTAGCAGGGCAACTAGCAGACCACACGAGGTTCTAGGAACATGGGTTTCAGATTGTAGATTTATCTTCCCAAAATATTATATATGTTTGACTTTTACACAATTTCTAAGTAAAATTTAAAAAAAACCTTCTCAGGACATTTTACATATACAAGAAATGGTCATTGGTTTTTGTTTGTTTGTTTTTCTCTTTCCCAAACAAAAGATAAAGAACTTTGGGATTGAACAAGAGTTTAGGATTAGACTATAAAATGCAAAATCCCTTCTCTTGCTTAAAGAGGCCCTCATCTGGATTTGGCAAAATCCTCTATTGTTTCAGTTAAAAAAACATTATTTAATAGTACAGCATATTCAGGTATACAAATCTAGTCAGACTGAGTTGTATATTCATTTGCCTCTTTAAGAAGGTACATCATCAGTATGCTTTGTTTTATTTTGGTATTGTTATAATTGTTATTCTCAAGAAAAATATTATTTATGGACAAACAGATTATTACTGCACTTGTGAAATTATTATACAATATAACTTTTGTAAAGGTTCCAAGTGAAGTATGTGTTATTTTTATGATTTAAAAAGGAAGCATACGTTTTAAGTTTAGCATCAAAATCTCCAGTATATTATAAATATTTTTAAAAGACAAAAAAGGGGGGAAATCTGGTAAATATTTAATTTCTGTCTTCCCCTTTATTTCTATTTCAACTGATTTGCACTGTATGTTTGCATAAGGACAAAGCTTTTTTGAATTTGCCTTAATTCGTTGCAGCATAATATTGATTTCTTTTATTTAAAGTCTAGATTTATTGAGCTTTAAGGATGGTTTCAGAACGAACCCATAAGACTTAATTCATGCCATATAGAGGTGACCTTTTTCATTTGAGGATAACTCTGTCTTTCTTCCTTTGTATAGCCATTTCTAGATGCGTTCTGGAAATACTTCAGACCCTTTTATTTCATTCAGTACGTTTGGATAATAAATTGTGTTCTTGGTATTAAGTCTGCATTTGTTGAAGTGGTAGGTGGCACTAATCCAAACAGATAGCAATAGCACTTAGACTTAGATACCCCTCCATGGTGCTTTACAACACTCTCTAAGAAGTTTCTCGAGTCAACATATTGCCCCCAATAATCTGGGTTCTAATTTTACCCACCTCGGAAAGATGGAAGATTAAGTTAACCTTGAGCTAGTCAGGATCGAACTCCAGAATGTGGGCAGAGTTAGCCTGCAATACTACATTCTAATCACTGTGCCACCATGGCTCATATATGTGGTGGAATGGAATGGAAAAACAAAGAAACAAAAAACAAACACACAAAAGGAACTTAAGAACTGCAAAAAATAATTCTGCTTTTGAAATTTGAATACATAGCAATAAAAAATAAATGTACACAATGTTCTTTCTGTAGATAAATCTTTACGAAATATTGTGGCAAAGAACAGAGAAAGTTTAAGTTCACATAACAAAGATAATTCATTTGAAGATAATCAATAAGCTGCTATTCCCATTTCCATAAGGTATAATTTCATTGATTGGACTGAGACTTCATCTGTCCAATGCTTTACCGGGCTGTGTCAATGCAAGGGTCTTCTTACAAGACTGTTTTTAAACTGACATTTCCAAATGTCAAAGCATTTGTTTTCTGATAAACCAAATGTGAAATGTCTAAAAAGCATACACAAAATGTCGAATGCAAAGCAAGTAGTACAGATCGTAGGCCCATGAAATTTGATATTACAGTTCCATTAGTGAGTGGTTTTCTCAAGCTATGATTTTAGCTTCACTTTAGCTCTACAACGGAACAACATCTTATTCAATCCAAAATGCAGATACTGCAAATGCAATTATATCGGGTTGTGCTATGATAAGTATATTATCAAAATAAAGTCTTCAAGTAATGAGTGAACTTACAAATTTAACAAATAAATATGACCAGGCCTACAATATTGTGTTCAGTTCTAGACACTGTACTTTAGAAAGGACGCTGACAAACTGAAGCAAGCAGTAACAAAAATAAGAGGCCTGGAAGGAAAAAATATGAGAAATGACTGGAGATATTAACCTGGAAAAGAATGCAAGGAGAACAGGATTGTTGTGTTCTCATATCTGAAGAATGTCAGCTAGAATACGGGGCAGAATCATGTACAGTATTATGTCTTGTGATTAAGACGCAGACATGTGACTGAACCAGTCAGTAACTGTCTATTGGAACAGAACCAAGACAAGTGGCACACGCGCGCCATTTCGCTATTTAAAGGGGATTTTACACCACATAGACTTGCTTTGAAAGACAGGGCAAGAATCAATAGGTTGAAATTACATTTTGGATAGACATCAGGAAAGATTTCCTAACAGTAACAGCTGCTCAGCAATAGAACAGAATGCCTCACAAGGTGGTGGACTCTGTTCACTGGAAGCAAAAACTGGATAGCCATATGCCTGGAGTGCTTTAGTTTTTAATTCCTGCACGAGGAAGGGGTCATGCAGATGATTGCAAAGATCTCTTCCAGGTCATATATTCTGTGAGTCCATAAAACTAATAGCAATATGTTATATAACAGGGGATCTCAACATGTGCCAAATATACTTCTTTAACCAGGGCAAAACCTAATAAATTGCTGGACCAAGACTTGTTCTTCTTCACCTGTATCATTCTCCTGAAGTCACTGTACATCTCCCCCAAACTGCTTGAAAGTAATTGCTTTTCCTCATTGCTATGTCAACACTGCCAATGTTTCAAAAAGAGGATGTGTATTGGAACATCCCCCTCCTCTGTCTGGTCAGTTAGCTATTACTGAAGCTATTTGTTTCTTTGCAGATATATTACAGTCATATGTTCTCTGCTTGTGTGTGCTTATGTCTTTTTGCTTTAACTGATTTCAAAAAACATAATTTTATTATGCTGGCATAATATTTTAACATTTTTAATTATTTCCTGTCATTCTTCAGGCTGACCAATATACTGCAATGGGAATTTATGGTTGAATTATTATCGGTACAGTCTTGGCAGTGGATTGCTTCAAAGCACTGCCATTCTCTGTGACTGGAAGACATATGTGTCTGTCACATTGTTCCTCTTTCATCTTTCTGATGTTCAGTAGAAAAATGAAACAGAAATGCCTTTCTATTGGGTCTTGGCATTCCCATAATTCCCATCATTAAAAATATGACTCTGCCTTCCTCATTGTTTTTCTTTCTCTCTTCTCTTCTGAATTATTTATGGAGGAGAGCAATATCTTCTTGCCTCTCATTATTATATTCAAGAACTGTGGATTTCTAGAAGTCATCTAGATGGTACGGACATTTTGAGGCCAGTATATATTCATGCTTATTCTCACTTAAACTTACATATGAGTTTTAAAAAATTGAATGAGTTCTGAGATATATAAGATGATCTTAGTCTAGGTGTTACCTATTCTACTATGTAAGAAGATCATCTTTGTCACAAGACTTACAGCACTGGGAAATATCACTCCCGGTATCAACCAAGAATTGTGTTTGCATCTCGGACATTCATGCCTCCCTAGAACATTACTTGGTTCCATTCCTAATAAAAAGAGGAGCCACCTAGATGTTATGTGTCATTTATGGCCTAGCAGTAGTAAATGCTTCAACAAAGCACTTACTTAGCCACAAAGAAGAGGGTGTCAACCTATTCTCCAAAGCACTTGAAGGCAGGACAAGAAGCAATGAATGGAAACTAATCAATGGAACGACTTGCCTCCTAAACTTGTGGGTGCTCCACACTAGAGGTTTTAAGGAAGAGATTAGATAACCATTTGTCTGAAATGGTAGAGGGTTTCCTGCTACAGCAAGGAGGTTGGACTAGAAGACCTCCAAGGTCCTTCCAACTCTGTTATTCTGTTATTCAAATGTAGATGACCATTGATTTGAAGCTGCGTCCTCTATGTGACACTACTTCTCTCTATTTCAGTACCATTGTACTCATCAGGGCCTATTTTATTTCCACATTATGACTGTGCAAGGTGGAGTTGCTTAGCAACACTTAAGCAGGCCTCTCTCTTCAAAAACAATTGTATACAAATATCCATTTATTAGTTAGTAGAATTATCAGGTCTCTTCCCTAACCATTCCATGGAATGAGTAGGTATTTTTCAAAGGACTAACTGCATAAGCTTTGATTATCTAATTTTGATGTCAGCTTTCAGAACAATTATTATTGAACCTACTAACAAAAACAAAAGATACAGCTCCTAATAAATCCCCAATGCCCAGCTATAAACTGGAAGATCACAGCCCCTGAGATAACTTCACTTACGGACTAAGTCTTGCCTGCCTGTGATTAGTGCTACATTTGAGTATTCCACCAACTCTTCATTAGTCTATGTATCAAAACAAAAAAGAGGGAATTACTTAATGGGTCTACATTGCTCCATGGTAACTGTATTTTCTTAGTGCTTATAAAGCATTTTTTAGAATTCACAATCTACAAATAACCTAAGATTTGTTTAATGTGGCTATAATTGGAGTCAATTATTTAAAATATTTGCACTAAATTAGATGGCCCAGAAAAATTTGCATTGTCCTCTTCCAGTTTATTCTACTGAATTACGAAGCACTTTGGACATTTATTTATTTATTTAGTATATTTATATAGCCATCCAGCTTATATTGAAAGGCAACTCCCAATCAATAATTAATCCCACATTAGTTTAAATATACAGTTCATTAAGCACGCTATATAAATCTATTAAAATCATAAATATTAACAATCAGGCACCAAAGTTAAATTTTCAACATCCTTAATAAATCCTCTCACCCCATCCCAGTGTTTACTGGAAAAACTATTCCTTAAGTGCTTTCAAGAAGGCTAGGAGAATAAACAAGACATTAAAATGATTAAGGAGTAGTGGTTTCATTGGAGAGGCTGAACCACCATTACAATTTTGGAGTATTCTGGAAAATGCAACTGTACTGTTTTAAAGAGCAGAGAAGAGTGGATTTTTGGTGTCCCTTCTTTTTTTTCAGCTATAGCAATAAGATGCTACTGTAGGGTGTTTAACCAATAAGGCACTGAAATAATGAAGGAACATTTTCTTTCTGTGACTTGAAGACAGTGCCTGATTAGTCCACCTCAGTGCTATGGTTAACCTTGGCTATCTTGAAGTTAATGATGTAGTACTGGGTAGACTGACAATTGAGAGGATGGCCTGATGAAAAAAGTGGGACAGATCTCCTGCACATGTAATAGCTGGGTAGAGGACAGTATATCCGCAGGTGTCTTCGCCAAGCACACTTCATTCCTTGAAATCTTGTTCTGTTTGGATGTTAGAAGTACAAGAAAACACTTCCCTTTATCATTTGGATTTCTTTAATGGCATTACTTTCTTTTTTTCAACTGTCTGAAAGAAAATTGCAACACCATTCCAGAACCTGAGAAAAGGAATGCTAAAAATATCAAATGCGTTTGCCAATAATGACTGTACCACATGTGAACTTTCCTGATTTTCAAAATAACGCTCCTGCCTCCCCCCAAAAAACAAAATTTATATTGGCTACAACAGCCACAAATGAAGCTTAAAAGCCTCATAAACCTTTGATATGGAGATGTAATGATGGAAGACAGTTTCTTGTATTATTTAATAGGACACCCACTGTAACATGATTCATTGATGTCTGGTATTTTTTCTCTAAATGCATTGGAAAAATCCAGAAGCATTGAAGAACATTTCTTTCACATCTGTAAAGGAGTAACACTTCAAAAATGTGTCAGAATGATATATGATGGCTTTAAAAAAGCATGAGAGAAGGAAATCTATAAATCCAATGATGCTTCTTTTATCCTCCTTGTCATCTTCAGAAATGACCAAGTATCAAGTCAAAATAGGCTAGCAGTGTGTTTGAATAATACTCCTGTCACAAGATCGCTTATAGTTTTCTTTGGGAAACTGCAGAGATAAAAGGGAGTTGTCTTCCCTAAATATTGTCATTGAATAATTTGTTCTAATACGAAAACTAGAAACATCATCAGTCTCTATTTTAATTTTTTGTACTTAAACACCATATACACTTGCAATGAAAAACCATTTGAGTGCTCTTCAGTAATAATGAATGGTATGAATTCTAATTGGAGAATGAATATTTCTATTATTTTAAATGTAAAAATAAACAGAATGCTAAATGCATTGCAGTTCCCCCCTCTGTTTCTCTCTCTCTCCCTCTCCCAGTAAACACAACTCTAAAGTTGGGAAAAATTTACTAAAACCATTTGTCAGTTCAGATCATGAGGTTCCAGATGGCTTGTCTAATTTCATCTGAGTCTTATCCATCTGTATGGTCTACAGTCTATTTCCATTCACAGTTTTTCAGTAGTTCGAACCAAATGATAAGAAAACACTTCTCCCTCTATTCTGATTCCAGAAATCACTCATTGGTCAGCCAATCCAGCTAGCCAGGAACTAGTTAACATGCTATAAATCCATCTAAATTTCTTAGATCACAAGGAAAAGCAAGACAATGTTTTGGAACAGATGGGGCTCCAGTGAGGCTGGGACCATTCTGTAATCTAAAACAGTGGTTCCAACCTTTTTGGCACCACAGACTGTTTCATGAATGATAATTTTTCCATCGGCTGGGTAGGGGTCGGTTTTGCTTGCTCCCTACCACTCACTTTCAGCTGTGTAACTCAGAATCAGAATCAGAATCAGAATTTATTTTCGCCATGTGTGTCAGGACACACAAGGAATTTGTCTTAAGTGATAG
>JANHFO010002715.1:98228-110471 GCA_032468095.1 Pareas carinatus
TTATTATGTGTTTTCTTATTCCCTCTTTTTTATTATATGTAGTATATGTTTAATAAAACTGTTCAATAAAAAAAAATTTCTTTACAAACGTCCATGCTTTTGAGAGAATTTTCTTCTTTGCTTTGTTCCAATTTACTTCAGGCAGCATAACCAGTTCAATCCCATAGACAAAACGTACCAAGACTGCAAAGCCTTTGGTCAAATTTTCTTTAGGTAGAAATTAATCTGCTTTCAGACATTGGATTACCATCTCTTGCCAACTGCAGAAAATAATTTTTGTCAACAGTCCTTCCTCTCTCTCCATTTTCTTTATGAAAATGATATGGATGGCCTTTCTTCTGCTCACAAGCAAATGCGGAATATTTTTGATATTGCAAGCACTCTGATTTAATTCTTGACATTTAAAAGATGGGCTTTCTTCATTTTTCATATGATTATCTATGCAAATCCACACTGCCAGATGACCTATGGAGACCTCTCCAGTTTCTTTGGGTCTCTCAGTGCCTTTTGCACTCTTCAGTACTCCAGGCTCTTTGCACATTGTCAGGTTTAAGAATCTTACAAAAGGCTAACAGAGCCAGAGCCATCCTGAGCTCCAAAGGAACAATGTTCCAGAAGGCTTCGGCTATGGCCAAGATGGCACATCTCCTGGTCCCCACCAGCCAGCATTCCTTGAGTGAGTGGGCCCGCAGCATCCCCATTGTATTGCAGCAATCATAGATGAAAAACCCATAAATGCACACTGCCACCTAGCTGTGCATTGACAAGCATACAGTCCACAATGAATTTCTTAGAATGTGTGGTCCAAATTCAACTATCACTTGGGCTCAGATATGAAAAAAATAAACCAAAAATAATTGTTCAGTTTGCAATGATACAAACTGTGATGGAGATACTGTATGCAAAGAATTGTGCATCCATCCAGATGTGAAAGGGAAAAGCATTTTCGCTTTAAATCATATCTGTCTACTGCTCTACACAAGAATCATCTAAAATAACCTCTGCTTCTAGTAGTTCCAATCTGTTAAAGTTTATTTCTCTGTTTTCCTGTTATGGGAAGAGATGAACACTCAGTGAGGCATGCCACTAAAAGCAACAGAACAGTTGGAGCTATGATAAGTTCTGCAGAAAACAATTTGGCTAAAAGTCATTAGTATAGCTCAGCTGGTTAGAGAAGCCGAGTGTAACATAGTCAAAATTCCAGAAGAAAATCAGCCAATTCATCTGCAAGGTTTACTCAACTATGATTGGTGAAAACATTCTGACTTTATTTTCTCATGCTATTAACCCACCTGAAAAAAACACACCAGTATGTGTACTTCTACCCACATAGTTAAATTTAGCTTGATTAATTTAGTTGGATGTGCACATGGAATTCTTCCTTATATGTAGGATTTCTGATTTAGCACTCTCATTACTGCATCCTAAAATTATTGTTAGTTATTCTGCTGTTACTTGTATTCAGAAGCCCTTTCCTAGGATTTTTGATCAAACTGAAGACAAATGACACCTAGAATTGCATCTGCTTTAGTATAAGCATGTCTGAATTAGAAATAAATAATTTCAGCACTCCGATTCTGCTAACTTTGTGAGTTTATAGAGATCTGGAGTGTCTTTCAAATTAACATAGTATCTTCGTTCTTCATTCATTTCATAGTAGTACCTTTACCCTGAATGTTGCACTCAGGAATTTAATCCATTTACTGTACATGAAAAAACAAGATGGGAAAAGTGCAATTTACCATATACAGTGAACACACACTATGAAAACTCACATTGTCTTTATTTGTTTGTCTGTTTGTACCCTCAAGTTAGCCCAAACAGTGCAATATACCACGATGATTTTTTAATTGAGGTACTTAAATTCTGCTAATTTATAGCATGTAAAGAAAGCAAAGTCTGTGGAGAAGCTGGCAGGAAAACAGAAGTCAATCATATTTCCACTGCTTTTTGGACCACCCATGGTCAATCTGTTTAGGTAAGTAAATATTGATTTATTATTGAAGTTTGTTTGCCACTACAATTTTTTATTTATCATATATGCTCTTAGATTATCACAGGACTGTCCAGCATTGGGGTAAGAAAATATTGTCAGCTTAAAATTTAATGTTCATTCTGTCCACATTAGACTGTACTACATTTCTCTCCAAGAATGACAGAATGGGTCAGAGGATTGTCTAGTTACTATCTAAAGAGTGCAGAAGTACTTATTCTTTACAAGGTGCAGAAGTGCTTATTCTTTACAATGACCAAAGCCTTATGGCATGACTAATGTACTAATTACATCCCATAGGGCACACAATGTATTTTTACATATAGTTACCCTATTCATCAGCGGAAGAATTTTCTAGACTAGATGATATAACAACTGGATGCAAATATTCATTCTTTCTCTTTCTAAGATTCTTAAAACCACCTAGCTAAATTCTATATCTCATTTGCCTCTCCATAAGCCTCACTGAATTTACTTTTGATTACACAGATAAAACAATGAAATGGGAAAACACAGCACCCGGGAGAATTGCAGATGAAAATTTGCTTAATTCACTGAACTCAAAGTAAAAAAAAAGCTTGCTATTTGGGACACAGCTGAAAGACAAATCTTAGCACTGATCTTGGATTTACCAAATCTTTCCTCACATGAGATTTCTTTCTCTGATATGAATAAATATTTGGTGTTCACTTCCATCAAAAAGTAAAGCTCTGCCCTTAAGAATTCCATTGCTCTGTATTTCAGGATTTCCTCTTCAGTCATGATAGTAGCAGACCAAAGTAAAAAGTGGTTGGGACCAGAGCAAAAATGAAATTAATTTTATTACCTTATTAAAGTCTAATTGATATGTTTATTTCCCATATATTTCATACTTCCCCCCTTTGTCACATTTGGTGACAACTTTTGCAGGGGGGTCCACAGACTGCATCTTAAATATACAACAGCTGCATGAAAGGTTACATATCTTGAATATCGAAGAATCTCAAACCAAATCAGAACTAATCCTGAAAAATTAACAAGGATAGTCTCTGATTTAGTTTGCACCCAACACATAACCAATGTGCTCAATCCCTATATCCTGATTAGACTAAGTGCACAAGCCACTCAGTATATTTAGCAAAATTATAGTTCTAATAAACTCAAAATATTTAATAAACAAAATGAGAGAGAAGGCACAAACAGGCAAACATTTACCATATTTTTCGCACCATAAGACGCATTCCCCCCCCCCAAAAAAAGGTGGGGGGGGAAGTGTATGCGTCTTATGGAGCAAATACTCCCAAAAAGCATGGGAGATCGCTCCGCGGGGTGTTCCAAAGTCCGGAGATTGGCCTGCAAGCCGAATTGGAGGCTTTCCAGCACCACACTGAGTGATCTCCACATACCCGCGGGGTGCCGAGAAGCCTCCAATTCGGCTTGCATGCTGATCTCCAGACTTTGGAGCATCCCGCAGAGTAATCTCTGCACACTCGCGTTCCAAATGAGAGGCCTCTAGGCGCCATGCGTCTTATGGTCCGATGTGTCGTATGGTACGAAAAATACGCTAAATCAACTGTTCATCAAAAGGCATCATCTTATTGTTGGATATTTCCAAAGGAAATAGCCCTTGGTTAAGCAAGCCTTAACCTTTTTGTGTATGTAACAGAGGAAAAGCAGGACATAGGGTGATCCCTTAGTCTATGCTGCATCATATAGGACAGAGTAAGGCCGGCTGAGGAATTCTGGGAGTTGAAGTCCACAAGTCTTAAAGTTGCCAAGGTTGGAGACCTCTGATATAGAAAACATATAGAATGAGAATGATAGTAGATTTCATCTCTGTATTCGTAAACAGTTTTTTACACTCTTTTATTCAGAGCAAATGTATACAAAAGCTCCTAACTCATATGTCTTGACCAAGAAATATTTAGTCCATACCTGAAAATTCCAGCTGCAGAATAAATATCAGAACACAGAAGTTGTGCAGTAATAAGCTGCCTTTTCTAGAAGACTAACTTCACATGATAATTGTAAATTAATCATTCTGCATGATAAGAACAACCTATGGCTCACTTGGTTGAAAACCAATTCAAGAAAGTAAAAATGAAAGTTTCTTCTTGGGGGGGTAGATTTTAAACTTCCTTTAAAATGTTTTCCTCTTACCTCCATTAAAACAAACAATGCTGCAAAGAAAAGGAGGGTTGCCCATTCCACTCTGTTAAGAATCATTTCAAAATCATGAATATTGGCGAGCACAAGAAGCCATAGAGCTCCCAATATAGCAATCCACCCTGCATAAAAAGAGATTAAAGTTAGCATGAATATAACCAAGTCCATTTTGACCAGCTTTTGTGCAAATCTAAAGTACACACACCCTTTGGGTATAGGAATATTAAAAACATATTTATACTGTGGAATAGCACATAATCATGGTTAAACTTGCAATTTATTTCCCCCAGGGTATGGCTTATGTGCTTTCAGAATCTCAAGTAATTGAAAAGATGGATCTTCTCTAATATTTTTATTTCCATATTCTACTATCTTTCATGTCCTATAAAGGTTAAGATCCAGGATATTTTTTTAAAAAAAAAACTCTGGTTATAAACCAGTTTTAAACTTGCAATGTAACACAATGCCTAGTTTCTTCCTGATGTGAATCCAACACCGAAAACATAAAACAAGGTCATATTTAAAAAAAATAAAAGCTTGACTATGACTATTAATCCCTTTTAAAATATATATGATTTGACTCAGAAATATTTAATCCATACTGAAAATTCCAGCCACGCGGAATAAATATCAGAAGCTGTGCAATAATATAGCTGCCTTTAATACAAGAATAATTTCACATGATATTGTAAATTAATCATCCCGAGTGAGAAGAGCAATATATATTTAACTCCTGTTTGTACCATATGAATTTAGAAAAACCATTTTAAAAATGCAATGCTGAGACTAAGTTTTTCTAGATTCTAAAGGAGAGAGAGCATCATGATTCCAAATGGATTCCACCCTGAGCTGAGTAACAGAACAACAGAACAGAATAACAGAATATCTCTCCACAGTTACTGCCAGTGTTTGTTTCTGTGGACCATATCCATTTCCGTGTTCTTCATTTGCAGTTCTGAGTTAGAAAAAGAGGAATTCTACAACCAGAACGTTATGCCCTGGGAATTTGTGAACTTATTCAAAGGACATCTATCGCATGTTATAAAAATGGTTCCTGTGTTTTTGATTCTTGTTTGCGTTAAGGCATTGCAGATTCTTTCTCTCTCCATTGGGGAAATAGTAATGGGATATTTCTTCAAATATTATGTGAATGACTATTAATAGCTGAATTTCTCAAAGAAAATATTCAGAGAGTAGACTACAAAAGAATAAAATTCAGATGCAGAGAAACAAAAGAATATAACAACAGCTGCAGTCTTTCAAGATAACCTTTAAGCCACCTTAGTGTATTCATTCCTCTTTGAATTTAATCAAGATTGAGTTTACAAATCCAACTAAAACTGAAACATCTATCATATGAAATAAACATTTTAAATGAAAATATTCAATACATGCTCATAGTAATCTATTAAAATCAATGATACTTTCCACAAAGTCATAATGTACTTGGCATACAACAAATATTAATTAAAAATGACATGATTACTAGCAGGGACAATTTGGATATTTTCAAATGGAATCCAGTGCAATGGGACAGTCCCAATAATAGACATAAAAATAAAAATAAAAATAGGAAACTGCTATAAGAAATATGCACAGAACCCAATGAAAATCATTTAAACAGGCATTCATTTTTCCAGATGTATTGGACTTCGACTTCATCATTAAGCAGTGACAGATGGCCTGCTGACATAACAAATTGTTGAAGGTTGTTCTAGAAGGAGGTGCAGTCCATATATTGTAGTGACTGAAATATTATAAGGATGAATATTTTGAGGACACTGCTAAAGGGGATAATCCAGAAATTTGGAGTGATCATCATCACCTATAGATAAATTTTATTTTTATTTTTATTTTTATTTTTATACCGCCCTTCTCCCGAAGGACTCACTTTTGGTCAATAACATTTTCTGTACCTACTGACCCAAAGTCTGGCAATATTTTCTGGATTGGACAAATGATGTCACTGCCTTGAGACATCATTTATCTTTACCATGTCAGCTAAGGTTGACCCCGATTACAACAAAAATATTCAATTCTTGCTGGATAAGACAGAGTTACACAGACACATACTTACATGAACACCAAGGAGACAAACCAACCTAAAGGGCCTGTTTTCTACATAGTTGGATTAAACTCTTTTTCACAGAGGAGACACAATGATAATTGCAGTGATTATCAGTCCTTCATTTTTAGTCCACCTATAAAAACTATTTCTGCATTTTGAAGGATCAGAATCAGAGAATTGTCAGTGTCTTCAAAAGAAAAAAAATCTCAAATATAATAGACAAGGTCAAGGTAGATATTCCAGTCTTAAGTGAAAAATCAGTCTACCTGTCAACGAATCTATAAACAAGAGGATCAAAGAACTCACAGAGATCTTGCCTCAAGGTACTCACTAATTAATGAGAACTATTTATCCAGTTTCTAAGACTTTGTAATCTAACTCCATTTTCTGGCATTAACCTAATTAATACGAAAATGTGAATTTAGTTTCCACAGTCATACAAGCCCTCTCGTTTCCCCATTTTATACCTGAATCAAAGTCACATGTAATTTCAAAAAGGGTAAGTAGAAAGATGATATTCTATCCATCATCTTGCTGAGTTTGGAGTCCTCCTTGTCATAGATGCCACTGTCAGAATCAATTCACCAGAATATTAAACAAGGCTACGCTGCTGATAAAATATTTAGCATTGAGCAGATTTATTTGAACAGCATTTCTTTTTAAATGCCATATATTATATGTTGTTTTACATGGTATCACACTTTTAATTGTAACTTTACTTTCTGGGATGAAGTTTGAAAATGATTTCAGTAATAGATCAAAAATGAAAAGATTATGTGATTCAACCTTCCCTGTTCCAAATAATGAGGGAGGGAAGATTTAAATAAACTATTCAAAGTTATAATAGTTGTATACATGAAATCTTCCTCAAATATATTGTAGAAGCTTGTACTGATCCTGTCTTTGATCCTTATTAAAAGGAGACAGGGCTTTTAGCCAAAGCAAAATATTTCTGAGATTCATTCAGTATCCATACACAATATTCTACAAAAAGTGATAACACTTTCTTTAATATTTTGTGGGCTGTGACTCTGTATATATTCAAGCTTATTCTTGGATTTAATACTGAATTGATCTATCAAAAGTGAGTATGTAGGGTGAAACTATAAAATGAATGAAAGTAGCTGAACCCTCAATATCTAAGGGGTTGTCATAAAGAAGACAAAGTCAACCTCTTCTCCAAAGCACCTGAAGGCAGGACAAGAAACAATGACTGAAAACTAATCAAGGAGAGAAGCAATGTAGAACTAAGGAGAAATTTCCTGACCGCTACAACAATTTATCAGTGGAACAATTTGCCTCTAGAATTTGTGGGAGCTCCAACATTGGAGGTTTTTAAGAAGAGATTGAACAACCATTTGTCTGAAATGGTATAGTGTCCCCTGCCTGAGCAGATGGTTGGACTAGAAGATATCCAAGGTCCCTTCCAACTGCTATTCTGTTCTGTACTGAATGATCAATAATTTAGTAGAGAGAAATGGATCAGTTTTTACACAAGGTATGGAACAAAATGCAATAATACTTAACTTTGTTTTTCTACGACTGCCAGTTTTGCTACATTGTCCTTACAGTAATGTGGACCTTCACTGTAAACTATAATTGCTTCTGCTTGCAGGCACAGTTAAGAGAAACATTATGCTGTCAACAGGTTGTAAGGTTATACTGCTACTCAACAGACCATGTTTACCCATGAGATCATTGAAAAATGCAACACAAGGTTTTCCCGTGCAGACTTTGCGCTCTGAAATCTTCTAAAATATTATTTTTCCCTATTGGGAAAAAGGACTAAAGTAGCTTTATAAAGACAAAATGAGTGGGGGAAACTATCTCACACTAAGCTCTGGGTGGAATTCAAGCAGGCAAGATTTTCAAGAAGAATAACAAATTTCATATAACATATAGATTTGCTTTCCAATAAAATATCTATCCCCTTCCAACTCCCACCCATCTCTTTGAACCTCCTGAACTGAAATCATCACAGACTTCAAATTTTCTTTTGCCTACTCATCTAGAAACAAAGAAAATCCTTACTAATGAAAAAAAATAGAAAACAAGGACAGTAAGAGTTAGCATCTGAAGCAACTAATAGCCCAGATCTTTACCTGTTTATTTGTCCTTGTTAATAGGATTTAATCATATTAGGTAATGATGCACAGAATCTCTGCTGCCTATCTGTCTTGTTGAGGAATAAACAGTTTACTTGGAAACTAACACCCCTGATCAAACTTACATGGAAATAATTGCCAACCATTGAGAGAACCACTATGTGGTTAAGGTGCTGGACCAAGAGCAGAGTGGCCCAAATTCCAGTTATCTTTTGAGCATGTAAACCAGCTGGATGTCTTTCTCTCAGCCCTAGCCTGGAAAATTGAAAAATATCCCAGGAACAAGCACTGGTATATCACTTCTGCAGTATTGCTGAGGAAACCATGTGGATTGAGCATAATAGTACTGACATCATAGTAAAGGAATAGAAATATATTTTTGTCCATTTCTGTAGACAAAAGATGAGATTTGGAAATTAACTTGACTTGGCTCATTGTCTGATTTTGCATCCCTTTATTAGTTATTGATAGCATAGATGCCATGAATTTTAAAGGGTTCAGAAAATTAGTTCCTTCTTGAAATATTTTGAGTAGACATATTCTTGTGGTTTCAGATTAATAGCTTCCACATATTTCTAGTTAGGTAGAAGACAGAAGCCTCATGATTTCTTCATGCTAATGTACAACTCATATACTTGTGTTGGACATCATGACATAATCATATACTTTTTGCTATGATGTTATGACACCGAAGTAGCCTTTCTGATGTCAATGTGGTTGGTAACAAAGGCCAATAATGGAAGCGCCACAGCAACAATCCTGTACTTTCCTTTTTCCTAAGACATATTGTACTTTGCAAACCAATCACATTCTGTCTGCAATGGATGGAAATAAATGGCATGGAGAGGCATGGCTGTGCATGTATAGCTCAGAGCAAAGGATTCATAGCGATACGCCAATATATTTGTAAATATATGTTCCAATTCTACCTTACAAATAATGCAGACTTGGTAACAAGATAAAATATGGACCCTAGCAGTGAAGTCATTTTAATAAAGACAAGCTAATACAGCTCTCACTATTCCTCATTTTGAAATTTCAGAAGTAATTGCTAGTTGAGCACATGAGACACCCCAGAGTAAGGCAAACATTTTATCATTGCTAGAAAGGGCTCCAGGAAAAGGTCACACATGGCTACTTTGTGATCCATCTATTATGCCCATTCATTTAACTGTGGGAAATTACTGCAAAATCTAACTAACCTGCAGCAACAAAATTGAAAAATAAAAAGCACTTACATGTGCAAATCCTGCCATTTTGTAGTTGTTTGGTTATTAAGATACAATATCCCCTGTGCTCTGCATAATACATTCAGTGTCATTCGTTTAAAGCAGGGAGTGTGCCAAAGGGGCTCTATTGTTGCTCTTTCCAATTAGAGTGCTTAATTTCTCCAGCTTTTTTTAAAGTTCTTATGCAAATAAATCAATAAATACGCCAACCACTTTCTGTAGAAATAACAATAAAGCCAGAACCTACTAATCTGAATAATGCAACCTAATGCTTACTGAATATCCTGGCAATAATATCCTTTTGTAAAGAAATTAAATATCAGACTAAATAAAGCAAGTTATTTCAAAGTGTTCAGGGAATAAACTTAAAGCATAGGCTACAAGAGTTGATGCCTTATAACAAGCACTTACATGCACAGTATAACATTCATAATTGTTGGGAAGAAGCACAAATCGTTGCTTTGGACGGGTCAAGATTTTGTTTGCCCAAGCAGTTATCTACACAATTATCATGGGGATTGAAGACCAGATACTGTATGCCTATCTTTGTATATCTCAAATAGTGCAAGATCTGAGCAATGCACATAAATTACTGCATGCAATCTTATTCTCCTTTTCTCAGACTCCCTCAACATAAAGTCCTATGGCGTTTTGACCTAGAGCAAACCATGTTTATAATTTTTGTCCAATGTGGAAATATTTTTCTGGCGATTTGCTACATTGCAGAGAGCAAGTCTACAAATTTTACTTTCTTTCTCCAGTAGTACTCATTGTTAATTGGTTCCAGGAGATGCGATGAGTACCATAAACAATGAGTACCAAACATTTTTTTCCATAAGGAAAAATATAGTGAGTCACAAAGGAGCCGACACCGACAAGTTCTAGTTTGTGCATTGAGTACCAAACAAACAATGAGTACCGGAACAAAATTTTCATGTCAAAATGCACTGAGTACCAAATTCGATGAGTTTCAAAGCCGATGAGTACCAAAGTATGCCTGTACTTCTTATTTTTGCAAGTATGTCAAATCGTGAGTTTTCTCGATTCTTTTTTTTTTATGACAGATCCAGACTCCAGAGAGTTTACAATAAAAACATAAGTGGTATAAAAGTATAAATACAACAAAGTTAAAACCTTGTGACACAAACCAATGTCATCTTTAAAATTTCATTATAAATGGCATGGTTTATTTTATTCCCTGGTTCTCCGAGGAGCTGAGGAAGATGAAATGCCAGAAAAGACGCCTAGAAAGCAGTTGGAGGTCCAGCCGCTCTGAATCTGATCGATCTTCCTTTGGGACCTATATATAGGCCTACTTGGGCATGATCAGAGTGGCTAAGAATAATTACTTCTCAGCTCTGATCGCGTCTGCAGATAACTGCCCCGCCACCTTGTTCGGGGTGGCTTGCTCTCTTCTCCATTTGGAGGGGCAGGACGACCTCTTGCAGGGTTCGGTGGAGGAGTTTAGAGGTTATTTCCAGGAGAAGATCACACGGATCCGGGACGGTTTGGACTCTGACTGGGTGAGTCCAGGCGGAGTGACGGATGCGAGTCTTGGGAATATTATCTGGGATGAGTTTGATGCTGTTGCTCCCGAGGACATGGACACAATTCTGGGGTGACTTAAGGCAACTACATGTTTACTGGACCCGTGCCCTTCTTGGTTCGTGCTGGCCTCCCGGGAGGTGACATGAGGCTGGCTCCAGGTTATTGTGAATGCCTCCTTGGTGGAGGGTGTTGTTCCAGCCACCTTGAAAGAGGCGGTGGTGCAGCCCCTTCTCAAGAAGCCTTCACTGGACCCAGTTGTTTTAAGTAATTATCATCCCATCTCCAACCTTTCCTTTCGTGGTGAAGGTTATAGAGAGTGTGGTTGCGCGACAGTTTCCCCGACACCTGGATGAAATGGTCTATCTAGATCCGCTCCAGTCCAGCTTCAGGCCTGGGTATGGCACGGAGATGGCATTGGTCGTGTTGGTGGATGATCTCTGGCCGGTTTGGCCTAATCACACCTTTCCTTGTTTTAATGTGCTATTATTTTTAAACACTTTAAATTTTTAGATTCAACCTAAATTGCGGTTTTAAATTTAACCACTGAAAATATATTATTTTAACTATTTCTTAAAGTGTGTTAGTAATGTTTTGTGTGTTTTAAATGGCTGTACACCGCCCTGGGTCCCTTCGGGGAGAAGGGCGGTATAAAAATTTAAATAAAGAAATACAATTTATACAAGATCCCTATGATATAGGCTTTTCCCTAACATACTAATTTTTTAAATGGCAAGGGGCTCAGCAAAATTTGAAGATCTGCAGTTTTCAAAAGTAATTAATTTTTGATCCATCTATTGATTTGAAAACACGCAATTAGATAAGATGATGCTCACATGTAAATTGAATTTTTTTTCCCAATTCCTGTGCTATAAATTATCACTAAAGTTCTTTAAAATATGCATCAGAAAAAGACGGTTAACATTTTCATCACACTGCCCTCTCTGCTGTCACTATCAACGGAAAAATATTTTGGCAGTACATGCATAAAGGAACTAATTTCCAAAATGCAAGCACCATATTTCAGCTTCATAGATATAGTTTCCCTGATTTCTCCAAAATATTCTTTGCATTTACAGGTTTAAATAAATAAATAAATAAATAATTTTATTTATACCCCGCCCTTCTCCCGAAGGACTCAGGGCGGCTTACAGGCAT
>JANHFO010002716.1:81165-91421 GCA_032468095.1 Pareas carinatus
GGGGAAAGGGGGGAATTGGAGGTGTACAGATAACTTGAATACCATCTTCCTTGCCTCCTCATGGTTTTCATATGAATTTGGGATACCAAGATACTTTCACCTGATGTATGTGTCTTCTATGTGGCCTTCTGGCAGTTTCACCCATCAGTCTTAATTACTCTGTATTAAAATATACACAAACACACACACACATGATTTCATCCTATTTTTTCATTTACAACTCAAGGTGGCAAACATTTATTATCTTCCTTCTATATATTTATAAAAAAATGATGTCTTGTCAGCCTCCACTGAAAATTTTAAATAGGTATATATTAATGCATCACTTTCCATTTTCCCAGTATGAGAAGGAAAGACACACTGACAGCATGACAAAGATAGCCTGAAGCAGTGAACAGCTCAAATTATCAAATCAAGTCACTGAGCTTACATAATATTTTTAAAATATTTTTATTCAGGTCTTCTGATGTTTAATTTTAAATGCCTTAGGCACTCAGTGGGTGTTTGAAAATATTATCCCACATTTGTTCACTATTATGAAATATATTTATAACCTAGAAACAGTAGTAAAAGCATTTTTAAAAATAGATATATATATCTAGATATATACCTCTATAATATCTATAATATATACCTCTCTTGTTTTCATGCACATTTATTTTTATTAACATTTTTCTAAGCATTTTTCCTGCCAAAATGGTTTACCATAATTTTCACAATTCAATGGAAACTTGCACAAGAAAAACCAATAAGTAGATAGACTGGTTCTTCGATGTAGAAACAAAGCTATTTTTGGAATGTTGTTGTCTATCTTCAAAGCGATAGCTCTGAAATTCTAGAGTAATATTTCAGTCAGCTACTAAGATGAATAAAAAAATATTCATAAAGAAATACATTTTTAAAAGGGAAAAAATTGCTGAATCTTTGGGGATCACGGGTTATGCTAAAGATATGGCCACATTTCATACAGGATGTGATGGGTAAGGAAAGACAACAAGCAAAACTGGTCCCCTTTCCAAGTTGTGATAGGATGAAATGATATACTGGAAGTAAAGCTTACATCACAGTTAATTATTGGGCCACATGGAAAACCACCCTACTTCTTTTGAAGGGATACGGGAATCTTCTAACATTTGAGTAAGTAGCCACTGAGCAAAACATATGATTACCCATAAGATAAATGATAAGAACTATGACCTGATTTTTGTTTTTTGCTCTTTCACTTCCCGGCCCCCCACGTTGGTTTGCTATAAGCAATCTATGTTGGTAAATAAAACTGAAGTCATAAAATGATAACCCATCTTTGATAAGCAGCTTCTTTCCTCACCAATACAAATTTCCCAACTACAATATATTTGCAACATATTTGTAAAACATGGAAGTAGGTGGCCAATAAACTTCATTGCTTAGAAGAGATTCAAGTGTGAGTTTCCTTGGCCCAATCCAATATCTCTTTTCTTAATTCTTACAGCTGTGTTGGACTACAACTCCCACAGAGACAATGAATTGAAATCCAATTAATATGACGGATGTGAGCTTGGAAAATATTTCTATGTGGTATACCACATTGGCACTTTTTCCATTTCAATTTTGACGGAGTGCTTCTGTTAAGGTTGTAAATCAAACATCTCTTTGGGTTAAAAACTAGCTAAAAAGGATTAGAAATATTTTCCCTACATAAACAGCATGCTGTTGTTATTCCTTTACATATGACAACAAAAAATAATACAAATGAAAAATTATGAAATGAATCTATCGCAACCTTAGGCATCCTACTTAGTTTCTAGTATTTTAAGATGAAAAACTCTAGTTGGGAAGCTTTAGTGTTGCTGTAATTCTTGGGAACAATTTCAAATGCACATTTAACTGGCAAAAAAAATAATGATTCATGATGACAGAGTCTGGAGAGTCAGGAATAACAATGAGTAAAATTAATTCTCTTTGAAACTAATGAAATCTATATTATGATAATGTGTCCTGAAGTTTTTTAAAAAAATACATGAAAAATTAGCTGCAGTGCACCATAAGTCTTTTATTACATACAAGCTGCTCTTCTAGTATTTTTACCCCTTTTTCCTGAAACTAGTATCAAGGACCATCATAGATAACTATCTACACATTTTTACAAAGAAAAGGTATACTTGTACGATCATGAAGAAAACTTCTTTCACTGGATTCTTTTCCATGCTCTGCATACAGAAAATCAATATTTATATTCACAGGCGAAGTTAGGTGGAAGCTCCAGGAAGAAATGCTTTTGTTGTAGTTTGCATTGTGCTTTTCAGGAATTAGTGTGAATGCAAAGCAAGTAGGATTATGCTAAAAACATTCATCCATCTCATTCAGAATTCTGCATCAGCCGTGTGGGAGCCAGAGTTCTCTGTGAAGGCAGGAATAAGAAGAAAAATCAGTGATTGATTAGAAAACTAGAAATACTCTCTTTTTAAAAAAGCCTTGGAGCCTGTCTGCAATTTGAAGGATCTTGCTGAATTCTGATAGAAGCAGAAAGGTGCTTGGAGAGTTGCATGAAACTTTACAACAGCACTCCAGGTTAGAAAAGTTGCCAATCCTGGCATTTTGAAATTAATTTTTGAGCCTGCTAGATTCTATGTTAAATTACCTTTATATTGAACGAGAGGATTTCAAAATATAAACAGAAGTTGGTCCAGTAGTAGGATTATAATACTTAGAATTTCAGGAGTACAAAGAAAGTGAATCATTTTCCCCCATTGTAGATTCAACAATTTTCACTTGAAGCTGATATTTACAGTATATTTGGAGGAAATGCTTCATTGGCACCAAAGGGGTCTCTTTTCAAATGCAAATAGCTGCTTCAAAGAAGTAAGTTCTATAAAGAATCCAGCAGCAGAAAAAAAATCATTACATTTCCTGTCATCACCTGCTGTGATCTCAGTTATGATCTGTCTTCTCACTCTGCAGTTACATTTTTTAGTAATGTTCACTTTAAATGCAAAGGCACATTTAACATCATGTCTTTGCTTGGGCCTTCAGATCAGCCTGATGCAAGTGTCATTGACTTTGTTATAAATACCTAGAATACCAACTTTGGACTGAATACCATTCTATTGATTTACTGATTTTACATGTAGTCTCATGACTTAGCTGAATTTCAAGGAATGTGAAAATACAGAAATAATCTAGCTGGAACTAAACTTCTAAATATGCATTCTGGAATTTAAGCTAATGAATTTCTCTATCTGATAAGATGAGCATTTTATTTAGGTTTTAGCTGTAGAGAAGGCATCCTGCATAATATTTTCTTCTTCAGACAGATATACTCACTAACAAAAATAAAATATCTGATGATTAGGAAAGTGAAACAGGTGATCAATTATTCTTTTGTTACAGCTACATCATATATTTTCTGTGACTGCATAGATCTGTTTAATTTTAAATATATTTAAATATATTTAAAACTGATCTGTATCAGTTTTCCTATCGATGACAATACAATAGACTGAAAAAGATGGTAGATAGCAATAATAAACAGATCTGATGTATGAAAGTTATAATGATAGAATGTGCATATGCGACAGCATAGAGAGAAGATTTTGCTAGCTCAGAGCTTTGCCAGAAAAAGACACAGATCAAGAAACTGAGCAGTCAAATGCTGGTTGGGAAAAGTGGGAGGGGGTCAGGATAAGCATGCTCTAGAACCGAAGTCCCCAACCCCCAATCCATGGACTGGCACCAGTCCGCAACATGTCAGAAACCGGGCCACACAAACAAGTGAAGCCCTATTCATGGGAGGCAGGTAGCACATGAAGCCACTCCTCCTTCAGTCGATGGAAAAACTTCTCTCCACAGAACCAATCCCTTGTGCCCAAAAGGTTGGGGGCCACTGCTCTAGAATCTCTTAGAATATATTTATTAGCTTAGAAAGTTATAGCTCTAGTTTGACAAGATTCTGTCTATAAAGTGCAAACAAATAAAGCTTTGGATTCAATTGGATCTCACCATTTTGTCTTTTAGATTATACCTAACAGTTTTTCAGCAACTGCAAACATTTCCAGAAATTTCTATTTTTATATATAAAAACATAAAAAGAAAATAAATAGATAAATAAGTAAAAACATTACAATAAAAATGCCAAACTTAATGGAAATGTAAGAGAGCAGAATCTTACATATAATGTATCCTTCAACTTATATTCAATGTACCCGCTTAACTGGTTGATCATTTATAATTCATTTATCGGTTCTACTTAATTTACATTCCATATTGAATCCACAATTTCTATATGCTCTAATTCATTATCTGGTTTTTTAAACAAAAAACAAAACAGAAAAAAACAAAAAAATCACAAACACAGAAAATAAATATTACATTACATTAAGAATACAAAACTCAATGGAAGTATAGGAGAACAGATTACATTTGATATGAGGTTCAAATTACATTCAATATACCATCTTGATAGGCTTATCATTTATAATTCAGTTCTTTTCTATTTAAATGCCCTATTAAACCCACAGTTTCTATATATTCTAATCCATTATTGATTTTTCTTTGATTACTTATCTCATATCCTTCTTTCCTTCATTTCCTTCCTCTAGTTTTTATCCTTCTTACTTTCCTTCTCTCTTTCCTTCTTTCTCTTACTATTTCTTCTTAGTCATCCATCTTTCCTTCACTATCTCTACCTCCTTTAATTCTTCTCTTCTTTCCCTCTGGCTTCTCTATAGCCAACCATCTTCCCTTCTCATACTTTTAACTTACCTCATACTTTCTTCCTACCTATTGATGTTTGGCTGCATTTTTAAACTTCAGAACCCCCTAAAAGGGAAACAAAGAGAAACGATGCACAGCCCCTCCCCAAAAAACCAACTTGATAACTTTGGATGAATAAACATATTTTGACTCTCTACTGATCGTCTGGTGTGCTTTATTTGCATCTTAGAAGGAACCAAGAGAAGGTGTATTGATCCTTATAACACATATATAAAAAGGAACCAGTTTAGTAGTTGCAAATAAGTTATTGAGCAAATAAAGGTATTTTTCACACAAATTGAGGTGCTGTTCAAAGGAGGCAAGCAAAACTGAAATAAAGGACAGTTTCAAATAGCCAACCGTCTCCAGTTTTCAGGGAGGGGGGTTGCTCTACACTTAAAATGTAGCAAAAAAAGTCATATCTACTTGTTTACAATGATAGAACTTGCCCTTACTGATCATAAATGGAAACTGTCATTCTCTCAGAGTTTTTTTGCTAGCTAGTGACAAGTGCTTTACAGCCATCTCTTAGTTTTGTACAGAAATACAAAATCATTCACTGTTTGTTAATATTATTCATTTTTTCCCATTGAATAGCTGTGACTTGTACCAGAGAATCCTATAAATGCAATTTGCCAAAGAAACCAAGATTCCTGTTTTTCACCTAAACACAATACAAACATTAACAGGGGAACTGAGTAACTGTTTAGCAATTTCAAGTCATTGTTGCAATAAACTTATTTTTTTCTTTATTATGATTTTGTTTATGAAGTATCTGTACATTACCATAGCAGACTGTCTTTAAATGAATGAATCACTACATGATCCCAAGTACATGTACTTAGCTACATCTGTTATGTAGTAAATTGCCCTGTGTGCCACATGCATAATAAAGAGTGGGGGGAGTATATTTGTACCTAATATAGGCCTCATTATGTGACAGTACACAAATAGTCAGGACAGATGGATAGGCTGCAATACTATAAAATTTAGATATAAAACTTGTTTATATTTCCAACAAAATGAATGCAATCAATCAGTTGTTCTGAGAAACAGACATGTATATGCTATTTAACATCCAAGTGAGATTTTATTAAAAAACAAAACAACCTTATTTATATAGTAGGAAAAATAGGGAGTTTGTTTATCAGATGATAGTTTCTTTTTAGATGACTACTAATTATTTCTCTTGGCTTCTATTTTTGAAAATATATTCTTCATAGTTTTGGGTTGTTTGAAAGTGTTGAGTCATTGTCATATCCAGAAGTGCTGCTTCCTGTTCTATAAAATTCAGACAATTGGAATAATTAGGATAAGTTAAATAGGGGAAAGAAAGGAAAGGAAAGGAAATGGCCAAAACACAACAAAATAGGTACAATACAACAAGTTATAAATATGAGCCTCAATATGATTTTTTTCTTTAAAACTCAGGAAGCACATATATTGGAACCAGTTTTAATGATCTGCCAAAAAAAGAAGACAAGGAGAGTAGAGGAATTAAGATCACCACATTTGTGAAGAAATAAATCTATTTTAAAAACAAACAGGATTATTTCATATACTCTCAATCAATATTGTATACCAAAATTCTAATTTAAATAGATGTTTATCCATTTCAAGTTATATCACACTAAACGCCGGAGGTTCAGGAATGGTATTAGAGAAACTGTGCCTTGTGGAAGAAACCCTTTTTTTATAGTTAGATTCCTTTTGTGGAAGTGAAAATAAAAAAGAGAACATTAAGAATTATTTTTTAAAATATCTTAGATTAAGTCATATAATTCCTTCTTCAGGCTGAGTATTATCTATACTAAGTGGAAAGGATCTTTCCAGATTGTCAAACAATAATTTTTTGCAGCTGTTCCTGTGGAATATTTTGCAAACATAGGCACTCTTTTTCTGAACTGTTTTCTTTTTCTAAAGCAATCATCTTCAGATAGCATTTTGAAATATACCATTTAAGAAAAAAGAGGACCAACATTTCCTTTCAACTCTATGGGACTATCTAGCTCTTTCACCCAGGACTAACTGTCTAATAGTTCTGAATAATCCATGTAGTCTAAGAATTTGGTTTATCTCCTGATTTCCTACTTAGGAAGAAAAGACAAAGTGAAGCCATATTCATTGGTTGTATGGTCCACTGTTGGATTTTTAATATTGTTGCCTTTATTTATTGTATTTCTGGTTTCCCACAATCATATTTGACAAGATGGGGAAGCTGTATAAATCTGAATAAATAAATAAGGCAGTTATAATCTTTAACTTGCATTTGAGTATACGTGTGGAAGGAGCTAAGAGTATACACATCCATTGCAAACCAAAATAATGAAATAAATATTGAAAGTGTATTCTGATGTAAAAATTGGGGAGGGGAGTTATACACATGTCCCAATGTCAGATACTAATATGCAAGTCACACTTTTGTTGCAACATTCTGATAGACATCCAAGACTAGAAGATCTTCCTAGTCTTCTACTGGACTTCAAATCTGAGCAGAATCAACTGAAGATAAGATAACATAAGTCAAGTGTTCCTCTTTTTTCATGCAGTAATACACCTTTCTTTTAAAGAAGCAAGGTGTGATAACTACAGTATAATAAATAAGATTTTGGTTTTATAAGAAAAACAGGAGTACCTTTGCACTTTATTAAAAGCACTTGATTGCATGTTTGTACTGCATTTTTTTCAGATTCTGAGTTTTTTCCCTTGATACCACAATTAGTGTGCTCCTATAATGAGAAAAATATCTCTGGGGAGCAACTGAGAAATGCTGGAGACATCAGATGTTGCACTGAGGATAGTTCAATCATCAGAAGCACTAAATATCTGTTCAACCAGTGTTTGGCTTGTGATAGTGGCAGAAAGAATAACAAACTTACATCATCAGTCATGATATAGATTCTGAATAAGACAAAAAAGGGAGGAAAATACTGTGTTGATCTAAGAGGAATAAAATTAAAATCATATGATTTGTGGTGTTCTCTGAACTCTTCATTCTATTTCAAAATTGCCCTGTTCATGCAAAGGAAGGGAGGGTACAAATTCAAATTAAATGAAAGCAAGTGAACAAATTCTGTTTGGAGTTAAGGGAAGAAGAGGTTGCATTGTTGGTAGACAATGGATCCAATTTTTCTGTTCTTTTTAAAAAGTGTCACCTCTGTGCACACTTCCCGTATCTTTTTTCTATCTGAAAAAATGGGCCACACAAGTGAGAGATATTTCCAGGATTACCATGTACATGTGCTGAGGCTTTTGAAAGAAAACAGAAAACTAGGGCCAGTGTCACTGACCGATATTTGATGGCCTCCGATTTCATATATTTTAGAATAGTTTATAGAATTATTTTTTTAATGAGGGATAAAGACCTTTGAAAATCCTGTTCCAATTTGTAATTTTGAAACTAACAATATGTTCAATTAGGTAATTATTCAATGTCTTATATAAGAATCAAAATCCATAAGAAACATTTCCCTATTGTTTCCAAAATCTTTTGTCACATGTACAATCTTTTATTCCTTGCCAACTTATATCTTTAATTCTTCTGCCCCATACACTTCCCTGCCTGAGTAAGACAACGTATATTATTTATTGAAAACTATTCAAATGCACACATATTATCAAGAGGTTAATATGTATCTCTCTAACAAAGGTGGAGCATTTCCAGAAGATTTTAGCACAAAGCTGCTATTATTTAGAGAGTAAATTGGAATAAATAAGTACATTTAAAATATGTCTGTAAGCTTTCTGAGCATATTAGAAAGCATGTGTGAAGCACAGATTTTGGAATGATAAAAACACAATGGTTGCTCACAATTCATGTTAAAACTCTGTCCTTGATCTCTCAAAGCGATTCATATTTCTGTCTATCTGCTAATTAAAATGAAAGTACATACTTTTCCCTATGTTTATGAAAAATCCTTTACCTTTGTTTATGAAAACATAATATGCACAGGTTTTCTTGCATTATTTTAGCTATTCTGGGTGAGGAGGCTCAGTATATTGTAGTATTTTACAGTAAATAAATAATTCTTATACTTTAAAAAAATCAATAAATTGAAAATCATTATTTTTAATGTTATGTACCTATCTCAACACCTTTGAATAAAATTGAGTCCAGCGAGGCAGAAGCAACGCCCCGCATTAATCGAGCTTGACACAATTAGCCATAGGCCGAATAATGGATGACTTTCGAGCTAGACGTGATCAGCTGTAAGCCGAGTAATGGATCGCTTTGCCAGGAGCGGGAAAAACCCAAGCACTATTGGAAGGTTGCCCAGAGCAGAAGAAATCCATTCTGTAGATTGGCTCATTCCAACGGTTTAAGTTTAAGTTTAAGTTTATTTTTATTTTTATACCGCCCTTCTCCCCAAAGGGACCCAGGGCGGTGTACAGCCATTTAAAAACAACAATAAAACAACAACAATAACAAAAACATACAAGACAGAGTTTAAAAATAGTTTAAAAATATAAATAGTTAATGTGGCCAAAAATTTAAAAACCGGAATACAAAACCAATTTGTACCGGATCAGAAATTTAAATATGTAAAATTTTCGATTTAACACGGATAGGGGTGTGAATCAGGACAAACCGGCCTGGGTGAAGAGATACGTTTCAATGGCACGACGGAAAGAACACAGATCCGAGATGGTATGAATTTCTAGGGGGAGATCCAGAGGGTAGGGGCTCCCACAGAGAAGGCTCTCCATCTGGGGGTCGCCAGCCTAAATTGTCTGGCCGACAGCACCCTGAGGAGACCCTCTCTGTTGGACAGGTCGGTGGGAGGTATTTGCTGGCAGAATGCGATCCTGTAAATAACTGGATCCTAAGCTATGGAGCGCCTTAAAGGTCATGACAAGCACCTTGAAGTGCACCCGGAAGCCCACTGGCAACCAGTGCAGCTCGCGCAGGAGGAGGTCACATGGGCCCTACCACTGGCCCCCACAATCCCCCGCGCAGCTGCATTCTGTACCAGTTGAAGCTTCCGGATGTGACCCAAGGGGAATCCCATGTAGAGACCATTACAGTAGTCCAGGCGAGCCGTGACGAGTGCCTGAGTGACCATCCACATGGCGTCGTGCATGGTTGCTGGTTGTGTGAGTTATAATAAAGCTTAGTTCAATTACTCTGTGCTCCAGGTGACTTATTTCGTGAACTTTTCAGCTAACTTTAAGCAAACATCTAAGATTTTTCATACCTTGCTATAAATGTTATTTGTGCTCAAGCTTACATGCAGAGGCAAGAGCTAAGCTTCTGCTTTATGTGTTTTAAAGAAAATGAGGAAAAATATACATACTTGCACATAAAAATAATCAGAGGTATAATTTCACTGTTGCAGCTATCATTTTAACTTTTTTGACTACACCCAGCACATACCTATGGAAGACAATGAGAGAATACAGGCAAGCAGAGGTATATTAGCTGAGCTGGGATAAATCTGCATGCATACATAAGTTTGTATTTTACAAATGAGTGCTCCAATATATATATATATATATATATATATGAAAAAAGAGATCAATATGTT
>JANHFO010002716.1:107314-118141 GCA_032468095.1 Pareas carinatus
CCCAATCGGCGCAGCATGATACCATGGTTGATGGTATCAAAAGCCGCTGAGAGGTCTAACAGGATCAGGCTAGAGGAACAACCCCTATCCTGGGCCCACCAGAGATCATCCACCAACGCGACCAATTCCGTCTCCGTGTTGTACCCAGGCCTGAAGACAGAATGTATGTCTGTGTTCACTGTTATTTTTTTTTAATGAATTCTTTCCAGAATTCGTAATGATCAAATCAAGGAGGAATTCCATGACTAAAATCGCTTAATTTCAAATATTAAAATATATGTATCTGTATATCTGAGAGTATTAAAAGGTTGCTTTTTATGTAACCAAAATATGCTTGCTATCTTTAAAACTATTACTATAATCAAAATATTTTTTAAAAGCAAAACACTATTGTCCATAATATCTGGGGGCTCCTCCTTCAGCTGGTATTGTTCTAATTATTGCATTTTTTGCATATACAAGTTCAATTTATCAAAGATATGTGAAATTTGGCAATATTTCAATATTACTCGAACATTTTACTATATGCGGAAAAAGTGTGTACAACATAATCTATGTATTTTTAATGAATATACAAATTGCATATTTGCAATGCAGCCTATGCATTTTGCAGAAACCTCTAGTTCTCAGTATCATCCGTTGAACTGATGTGTGGGACTTGAGAAGGGACTCAGGACACATTAGAATCAGAATCAGAATTTATTGGTCAAGTGTGTCTAGACACACAAGGAATTTATCTCTGGTGTACATGCTCTATACCTACATATATACAATAGACAAACTGTGTTTACAATCATAAGATACATTCAAAATCATAAAGTACATTCATCATGTTATGTACATATGAGTTGCAATCAACAAACTCAATCTTAATCATGAATACAATTACAATCATAAAGTACATTCATCATGTCATCATGTCATAAAGTACAATCATCATATCACAAAGCACATTCATCATGTCATAAAACACTTTCTTTATGCCATACAATACATTTTTGTTATACGGTGCATTTTTGTGATAGGTTTAGAACAGTTATAGGATACTAATGATCAATCTACAAGTCAAACTATGATACTAACTGAACAACTATTTTATATTGTAAGATGTAAGCAACAAGTTAGTTGCCATACAATTAAGAGAATAGGTAATAGGAAATAGGAAATAATGATATATTCCTACTAGATAATTTAACAGTGTTATGTAAGTTAGTTATTTAGAAGATTGATGACATGGGGGAAGAAACTGTCTTTGTCTCTAGCTGTTTTTGTTTGCAATGCCCTGTAGCAGCATTGCAAAACAACATTCAGCCTTCCCCTATCACTATTCATTTTGAAGATAATTTTAATGTAACTAGTATTGAAATAAGATGGTAAGGAGTTATATCAAAAAGAGAAAAATACAAAGTTTATCCTGAACTTCTGCTAACAATTGTTTCATCTTAACCTATGGCCCAGACAGTTTAAATTTGCCTCTAACAGTTCCAGCTTAGAAGTAGTATTTTCCCTCTTCTTCCAATGCAACTTGGAATTGTTAGAGTAACCAACAACTAATTGTTGGTGGTGCAGTGGTTAGAATGCAATATTGCAGGCTAATTCAGCTCACTGCCAGGAGTTTGATTCTGACCAGCTCAAGATTGACTCAGCCTTTCATCGTTCCAAGGTTGGTAAAATGAGAATCTAGATTGTTGACGGCAATATGCTAAATCACTTAGAAAGTGCTGTAAACTATGAGGCGATATATAAGTTTAAATACTATTTCTATTGCTATCTGTGACATCTAATTAATAAAGTTGGTGATGATTTAACTGGGATCTGCCCATCTCCCATTGACTCCCTCAAGCTGATAGGTATGCTCCATCTCATCTGGTAGCTTGCAAAGGCATCCATGGTATTGACCTCCATTTGTTTGAAACTAGTAGACAAAAAAGAAATATGAGAATTCATACAGGGAGAATATCATGACATATATTCTTAAAGATTTCCTTGAGATATCAGTATACTATATGTACTGCATTCTCTGATACATTAAGTTCATAACTCTTATAAAAAAAAACCACAAAGTATGGAATGTTTGTTTCATGCTGGTTTCTTTTAATTGCGACGTGCCTGTTGAATAGGCTGCTTCTTGACCTTTCTCATCCCCATGTATTTATTTATTACATTTATATACCTGTTCGTCTCATGAATCTGACTCTGAGTGGTGAAAAGTAAAAATTAAACCATAAAAAACAAACCTTAACATCATGCTCCGACAACAGTATTATTTTTGTTATTCTATCTTTTTATTCTTACTCAAGTACTTTCAAAAGGGCTTGTCCACTGTGATTTCTGAAATTCTGTGCAAGTACATTTATCTTTGTATAATGCAACATCCCAACCCTTTCTGTTGTGCCCATTCATTTGTCATTCCTTTTGAATAAATTGTAGCCCTCCAATGTTGGATACCAATCATGAGTATCATCAGTTTTCCATGATTCTATCACATCATATTTGCCTTTCTCAGTTAGGATCTCTGTATTTTCCTATTTATTTTCCATACATTGTGTATCAGTTTATATATATCTGACACATTGAGAGGACTTTGTTTTGTAGTTTCTTGTGAAATTCTCAATTTTCAACCTGGTATTTTGTTTTTCCCTTTCCTTTCTGCTTTCTTGGCTCCAGTTCATGGCTGCATATTGAGTTCTGGCTTTTCGTACTCTCCCCTCTTTGTTCTAGTTTAATGCCCTCCTGATGAGGCAGAGAAGGTGCCTACCAAACCACTTCCTTTCCCATCTTCGTAAGATGTATCTTGTCATTAATGAGGCAGAATAGAGTTCAGCCATCAGGGCAATGCAAAATATGCTGGTATACTTTTCTGCTGACTCAAGGAGAAGTGGTACGTACAGCAGTGTAACCAAGAAAAACAACCTCAGAGTTAATTTTGCATTAGAATGTTACCTCCACAGAGTAGCATGAGTATAATGCCTAAATATGAAGAGAATCTATTCTATTTTCTATTGGTGAGAAGCTGAAACAATCTTGGCAGTAACTCGACAGCTTGGGTATTTGTATTTTCAAAACAGCATGTCAGCCAATCTGAAACATGCTTCAAAATGCAATCTGGGGTTGTAATCTGGAACTGTAAAACTGCTGCTTTTAGCTTGTCCTTCTGTAGCAATTGAAACAATTCTATTTAACTTGTCCTTCACCTTTTATCTTTGCTGAAAGTATTTTTTCCAGTTTCTGCTCCCAGAGTGTTTCTATTCTTGTTCCAGCATAGAACACATACTATGATTCAGTGATAACAAACAACTAAAGGTTTAAGCAATGAGTGAATAAAATATGACCTAGGAAGTATAGGCAGTCCTCATGCATTTCAACCTTATCTACTGCTAATCTTTGGCCTTTAATTTGGGATGGCTAGGTAGAACTAAACCTATGGGTACAGTTTATAAAAATACGTTTCTCATTCTAGATTCATCTTTTGTCTTCCCCTCTAGCTTGTGAATGCACAGCTTCAAATTTTTAAGACAATTTTAAGATGTAACCCTTCAACTCACAAAATAAATAGGAAACCTGAGGGCCACAAGGCATCAGCAACCATAATAGCACTTTCTGAATCTTCCAGAACTTTTTCTGATAAAAATCTGTCTCTAGGCCACTCACTGTTTTGAAGCCACTCACTTGTTCCTGCTAATGGAAAGACTGCTAGTAGGAGTAATTCATTAGTGGAACGCTCTGTGGTGGCTGTCAGATGCAGAAAGAGAATTCTGCCATGGCTAATCACCCCTGCCAATAAAGTAGCATCTCCATTAGATTGTAATTCCCTCCAGCTACCAAGGCAGCATGGCTTAAGCCAGCATTGTAACTTGTGTCCTAATTGCTGAATTTATTTTAATTTAAGATCTATAGTAGACTTGAAAAGAATACATTAATTATTTTAACAATATGGGAAAATTAAAAATATATCACAATATAACTAGTAGACTTGTTCAGATAGTTTTTCAGCAAGCTAATCAATATAAATAATAATTTCTCACTGTTTCCTTGATTATGTCAGAATAAAGAACAGGTTTAAAATCATGGATAGTTTTGTAAATATAATTAAGGTATTAATTCAATTATTAAGATACCTTAATAATTGAAAATGTTACCAACTGTACTGCTGAAATTTGTAATGCCAACTTGGGCATAAAAATATGTATAATGACGTGTTTTCCATATATTAACAACAGAGGGTCAGTTTTACAGACACCAGTGGAAAAATGTTCTGATAGACTCAGAAAATTTAACTCTACATTTTTTAAAAGATGCAGAATATGATGGGATCTCCACTAATCTATCAGTGAGTAATAGAAAATCTAGCAATTACTATAATTAATAATAATTGAAGTTTTCAAAACATACTACAATAATTTGAATCCTGCAAGATGCATAGGTCATTAACAAATGATGGACCTCAACAGACTTAAGATATGCTTCTGTTAATTTGTAAATGAACATTCTTATCTGGATACTCACAGCCAATTTGATCTAATGGTTAAGACATCAGACTAGAAACTCAGGAGGACATAAGCTCTACTCTCACCTTCAGCCAGTCACTTTCTCTTAGACCTAGAAAGGAGACAATGGCACACCACTTCTGAAAATCCTTGCCAATTAAACTGTTTAGTCATGTCCAAGTATCAACACAATTGAACAGAAGAAAAAAAAGTCTGGATACTATGTTTTTCCACATCTGAACCTTTTTCAACTTTTTTTATCCATATAAAACTGAAGATTTTCTATAAAAGACAAGCATATTCTGCAACTTTCCAGGAATCAATTAAATAGAGGAAAACTAGGAAGAATCATCAAAGTGCACTGAATTTTTTAGTCAGCAATTGTTAAATGTTGTGTGTTTCAGCACAATACTTTTTAGGTGGAGGTACAGTTTCCTCATATGAAAGTATGTCTGATTAAATATATTGAGAACCACAACCTTACTTACAAATATAGTTCATTTCTAGAATATATTGGCAATAAAGATATGTTCTTTGCTCCATTTGCAGAAAAAGAAAACAGCATTTTTTGTCTGCAGCCTCATCTGTCTTCTAAAGTCTATTCTAAAAAATCAAAGAACCCTACATCACAAGACAGAGGAGCAGATTAGGAAGGTTAAAGTTAAATTACAGATTTAATGTAAGGTGGTATTCTTGATCATTGATATGGCTGGCCTGTCATTTTCTCTTTGGCCAGAAACAATAATGGTTTGTAGAGGAGTTTTTTCTAAACAAGCAGATTAGCATTGAGAAACGATGGCAAGGACTATACATTTCTTCACTTACTTCCTCTGCTTTCAGTAATAGATGCATATGACCTCTTTTGCCTTTTCTGTGAAAGTTTATGTTGTATTCTCGGTTCTTAAGCATTGAAGACACGGGTTGTAGAAAAGAACACAGGTTTATTGTAGCAAAGCACAGGCATGTCTTACAGCAAGCACGAACAGTGTGAAGTTCAACAATTCTGCTGCGCAATGAGCTTATATACAGAGTGACGTCTAGGACGCAGCCAATAGCCAATTGGGGATTTTCCCACATGAGCAACTCCTGGAGATAGTCAGACTGGACCTATACGCTTCACCTACTTTAGGACAATGACTAAGCAAACTGCATTGAGCTCAATAAATTACAGATTATTCCTTAATAAATGTGCTTAATATACTACCAGAACAGTAGTGTTGAGACTGTGTGCACAATGAACATAATGTGTCACTACAAAAATAGTATTTAAAAAAAATACTGTGAGAAAAAACCAAGAGTTGTATCAAGTTGAAATGAAACTTAAGATTAAGATGTGAAGTGCAGGTTAAAACAACACTGCTTATATTTCAGCATTCAGGTTTGATTCAGTTTTTGATGCCCATTCATATTTCATTTATTTCATGAATCTTAACTGGCCTTTCAACAAAGAATACCCATCATGTACAAATAGTTTTATGCTTTGCTTGTGAAAAGTCCAACCCCTCCATTTCTGGAGTTCTGTCTGAAAGTTTCAGCTTGCCTTTAGTATGTCATATTCCTGCAGGAGCTAGAGTGCAAATAACATATTTCCATTTTAAAATCTTAAAAATGTCACAAAAAGCTTTTGGCATTTACACAGCTCAGACAATCATACTTAACACCCTCTAATTCTCTCTGCAGCTAATTTCTTATGTTCACTATATATCCTCAGCAGGAAATCAGGAATAACTATTAAAGGGGAAAATGTGTTTTTCCTGCCTAGCTATTAGTGAATGCAAGGAACAAGAAAAGACCATGTCATATGGCAATATTATAGCTTTTTAAAAATAAATATGAGCAAAAAAAATCACAAAAATTTCAAATCGAAAGAACTCAAGCATCATTTGGAAAATACATTTAGAACTCCATTTGAAAAGGGTAATGTATGTAGTTGTGAAGACAATTATCTTTATACTTTTTACTTGCAATTTATTGCTTTTATTGTATTAAATACTTTTGGCACATGGGTGAGATCTAAATTTTACAAAAAAAGCAATTGCATCTTCTTGCATAATTTTAACACTTTATGGCTAAGCTTATGGAAAAGAAGTTCTTAGGTACTAACTAAATACCTTCAGAAGCAGAAAACAATAGAAATATAGAAGATTTTACTTTGGTAAAACTGGAGATTCCTTGGGAGGCAATAAGTATTAAAAAAGTACTTTAAAAGCCAGATAAGCACTGTTCGCTGGTGACAGAAAGAAGAAATTTCAGAATTAGAAGGTGTGGTTGGGGTCACTTTGTCCAATCCTCTGCTATGCCCAGAAATCCAAGCTGTAGGCACCCCACCCAATGGCTCCAGTGATAGAAGCCAAAATCTTCCTGTCAAATTGCTCATCCTGTCTTGAATTGTCAGATAGAATCTTCCTTCCTGTGAATGGAAATCATTATGTCCTGCATGCCAAGACTTTGACCTTTGTCTGCATGAGTTTCCTTTCAAGTATTTGAAGAGAGTTGCTGTATCCTAACCCAATCTCCTTTTCTCAGAGGTTTATCAGAAAACTTTCCTTAATTTTTAAATTTTTCTTACCTCACAGACCTTGGTCTTTAGTTTCTAAACATCTTTATTGCCCTTCTCTGAAACCTTTCTACTTGGACAGAATCTTTCTTAGTACACCATGCCCAATACTGGACAGAAAAAACTCAAGATGGAGTCTGACCAAGTTAGACTTTATACAAAAAAGACCCCTCCCCATATACTTTAAGAATTTAACAGTAGAGGCAGTATTTTGGAGGTAATAGCATTAATAGAAAAATGAAGGAAATAAGATTCAGCAAACTCGTGTACCCATTCAGCAAAGCTATGTAATTTTATTTCAGAAACTGTAAAGAGAATGCATGTTTAAGCATTATATTCAGTGACATTATGTTCAGTGACAATGATGCCTTACTGAAGGTCCTCAATAAATTCACCAATCTGGGAAAACTTATGAATTTCTCTCATACTTAGGGTAGTCACTTGTCTTGCTTTGCTTGATATGAAAAAACCCACAAAGTTTAATCCTCCAGCAATCCTGATGACATTCAAACAAACCTTTTTAATGCCAATAAAGATTGTGCTGGTAGAATATTATGAAAACCGACTGTTTTGTTGTTTTAAAAGAGTGAACCATTGAAGTAAATCATTTGGGGAACCCTTGCAATGTGGTTGCAATGCTCAAGAGGGTTTGATTTTTGTTTACTGAGTAGAAGGAAGGTCAATCCATATTCTGAGAGCTTGACAAGCATAAAAAGGGTTTTTAACCCTTTATTTCCTCTAGGGAGTAATTCAGTTTCTACTTTGCCTTTCTACTCAATTGAGTAATCAAGCAACTAATGAAAACCAGAAAACAAATAAACACAATTTAAGAATATTAAAATTAAATCCAATAGTAATTTTCAAAGGTTCGCCGTTTTTCTGTTTCAGTGATAAAACAAACCCTAATATTTTTATAGTGTATCATCATCTCTACTTTGTCTCGTGACTACTGTCTGACTCCAGTTTTGATAGAAAAACACCTACATGTCAGCTGAGTACATGAAAGGTATGGGCAGCATGATTTAATAAACAGTGTGGTTGGTAGCAATAATGATAGCAATTGCAGAAGAAGAATGCTGATAAGATCTTGAAAAATGGCTGCCAGTCAATGAGATAGTAATGGAATACCCTAACTCAATAACACTGCTGACATGAACATCAGTAGAATATGAATGTCATGGGAAATAAGATGCATTGACTATATGGACTAACTAGGTTTCTGTTTATAAAGATTAGTATCACTCCCATTCCATTGACAACAAAATGAACAAGTAGCTATTCAAAGAATTCTTCTTCCCCATATCACAATTATATGTTTTAATTTAAAATAGCTATCTTGTTCAATGGAATCTATCTTCTTCTGAATAACTCCCATTTTGAGTACAAGAGTTACTGATTAAATTTTTATGAGTTATTTTCATAGTAGACACTAGTATGCAACTTCTTTTTTTCTTTTTTTTTTGGTCTGATTCCTACTTTTGAAAATGTGCCCGTCTGTGAAAAATAAGGTTAAGACAGTATGCCCTAGAAGGCTAATCATCTAATGAAAATGGATGCTTTGAATTTGCTATGCTCATCATATTAGCTATTTCATGAGGGTATCTATGATGTGCTTTTAATATTCCAAATCTGTCCATCAGTCCCAAAGTTCAAGTCTGAGGTTACCTAACTACTACTGGTGCTATCAAACTTAAACACAACATCCATATTTCTGTTTGAACCTGAGAAGAGTGTCTTTTTTTTACTGATGTATGAAGGTCAAAGCCAAACAGGAAAAGTGTTGGGCCATCACCCTCATAATTCCATCTCAGCATGATCTGTAGGTGTGCTACCTGTTCATATGCTTCTCAGATTTTCAAAAAGTAACTAGAAAAATAGACTTGGCATAAACTTTATAAATATCAATGGGGAAGAATTAATCTTCAAACATAATTGAGCTTTCTACCACCAAGACAAGTAACTATTTTGCTGGAATTATGTCAGCAATGCAGACATCAAATACTTTTTTTTGCCAATAGCAAGCTGTGGGAACAGTTTTTTTTCATGTGAATAAGTATTTTTTTGGTATAGACTATTATTCAAGACAGAGTCTTTTAAAACAGAACAGCCTTTGGAGGTGAAAATCTAAACTGATCAATCACACACAAGTCTGTATAAAAAGGCAAGGTAGAGATGTAAGGAGAAAGGAAATCAGCCAGAGGCTCATAGCTGTTGCCAACATTTTTGTACCATGACGTTCGTCCATATTTATAAATGTGATGTGGGTATTTCGACTGATTTTTTCACAATGTTAGTTGTGGAAAAATGCATTTTTCTAAATAACTTCATTGGGACGTATACTACCGGTTATACAAGAGAGTCACAGGAATGCTTTATCATCAACATGTTTTTTAACCATACCAGTCATCTTCAAATGAAGAGTCAGACGTTAATGCTTTTTTCCTTTTCCCCTTTATCCTACAGTTTTCCGCCTCCCTTTTCCCTCCTCTATTTCTCCACTATTTTCATTTCATTTGTATTTTATACTTTGATAACTTTAATATCAAGATGATGGCTGCACTGTATTAGACATATATAATGTTACGACAGAAAGTAACACAGCAACAAGACCATAATAAATGTCCTTGAGTCACCATGGACTGCATACTTCAGCATTAGAAAAAGTTTTATCATTCTAGAAAGCAATTTATTCCTTGGTTCCTATTTTTCACATTGTTTTGTTTAAAGAAAAGTAATTAGCTGCTGCAAATTAATAATTGTCTCAGGATACTTCATTAGTGAATGGTTATTCTTATCTCTGCTCGTTTTCCTCACCCATGATCTGTATATGTCAATTTTTAAATTAACAGGCTCTCTGTATTATTATAAAAATAGCTGTAACAAACAAGTCTCTCAATTGTTTGGAAAGCGGACCATATTGTCATTCAAAGAAATATGCAACTTGCATTGAGAGCATTAAAGATATGAAATCCTTACAGTTCAGAATAGAGCAGCTGTAATTCAAGAGATTAATGGCAGACTTCTGCAACCTCCCAGAGACAATCCTTAGCTTTGGTATTTTTACAGTTAATTCAGTGAATATCAGAGATATACTAAGAGTTCCACAGTTAAAGGGTACACAATATTTGTTGGCCACAGAGACCAAGATTTTTGTCTGACAGTATCTTCATTATAAACATGACATGATATATTTTAACCCTTAAAGTGTAAGTCACCTTCTGGCATACATACTTGCCAAACTAAGTATATTTACAAGTTTCTTCACTCAAAAATTTGCACAAGAAAAGTATCTACATGACTTCCGGTTCCGGCTTCCTTTGGTGAAGATGAGGCAACCGGGGAGTCCCGGACGCTGAAGTCTTGTCACCTTCGATTGGGGGCACCCAGTGTGCCTATGGACACCTCATAGAGTTGTCCGAAGAAGGAAGCTAGGCAGGGGTGTGCGTGGCTGAGCAGTCAGCACATTTGAACCTACCTCATTCCCTTTCCCTGTCAAGGAAAAATGACATCTCTGCGCCATTAAGGAGGCTTCCTGGAACCCTGTGAATAACACCCATGGGACCAATTCGGAAGCAAAAGATTAAAAAAGTCATCTAGTCCTGTGAGAAGAAGCAACTTATGAATACATCTATGAAATAAAAATGCTGTTGATCTGGTTCAGAAATGTCTGCAAGAGAAATGGCAGTACAGCTTATGTTAACTACACCACAAATTGGCAAGAGTTACCAGGACAATTTCTGGTTTGTTGTTCTTTCCTCGAGATGCTTCAGATGGACTAAGAGA